>OMLB01054939.1:0-10068 GCA_900302555.1 Myripristis jacobus
TCTCTTTCTGGTTCTTCCATTCAGAGTTACAGTCACTGGAACAGGCTCTCCGACAGCTGGAAACTCAAGATGTTTTAATCTAAACCTCAGGAAGCAGGATGGGAACCAGATGCAGTAAAACAGAGAGATGGCACGTTTCAATCAGCCAGTATGGGGACTTGAGAAGGGCACTGAGCAAGGAGCTGCTGGAGCTTTTTTTTTTTTTTTTTTTTTTTTAACAGAGGAAACGGGCGTCTGCACAAACCACCGGGTCAAAGTGTCAACAGCGGCGGGCCATCAGGGTTGAAAACTCAAATCAAATATTCAAAACCCAGTTCAAAGGTTTGAGAAGCGCATAATGCAGCTCATTCAGCCCTGCAAAGTCACATCTTCCGTGAGCCGGGAGACGGTGACTTGTTCGTGGAAGGGGAAACTTTATTATGCAAAGGAAAGTGAATGACTAACGCTCTCCCTCCGCTGAGTAATTATCGCCAAGCTGTCCTTGAGCAAGGCACTTAACATTACAATCCACGTTTTTACATTATAATCCACTTTTACAGACCCGGTTCCAGAATGTGAGCATTTCCCTCTCTCCCTCTTTCCCTCTGTCCAACTCTTTTTTGCCTTTTTTTTTTTTTTTTTTTTTTTTTTAAAGCCCTGACTGTTGGATGAGGCATTCAAAAGCATAAGTTTTGGGTTAAGATGGACAACTGCGGTCAGTGGGTTCAAAATTTCACTGGTGCATTCATTTGATTGCGGTTTCTTTTTTTTTTTCTTTATCATTTTCTGTCTTTTTTATTTTATTTGTTTAAACTGAACAGCACTTGGAAAAACACAGGATTATGCAGAGGCGTCGCCAAATGGTCAACTTGTTCAGAATTGGTGGACGGTCAAAAAGCGGATGATTTTCGGGTTTTCCACAACTTCTTCAAATAATTAAAGGCGCAAAATGCAAAACTGTCGATTGGCTAGAGCCAGCGGACAAAAAATATGGAATGAGCATGTAAGTTGTCAGCCAATGATGAGATTATACACACTCGGCCATCACACTTTATGCTTATTCCATATTTTCGGTCAGTTGAATCTAAATAGTCCTCACTTCAGTGCAATTTTACATAGTGTGCTTTTGAGAAGGAAATAATGTCGTTTTTTTTTGTCTAGTCCAGCATGTGTCCTAGCATTGTTTAGTTGCCAACGATTTGCTTTTGTGACGCACAGATGTTCATAAATTTTGTCTTACTGTTGAGCTTGTTAAAAACTGGTCATTTTAAGATATATTTTTTTTTGTCCTCTCATTAAAAATGTCTGCATCCCTAACAAATTAAAATTAATGGCGCATGTTAATGCACCATTAATTTTATGTTAAGTTGGTACTTCCAGCCAGAGGTGGATGCACAGAGGATGAAAGAGCATCACATCCTGCCTTTTCAGCACAAATAAGTGTTTACAGCTGAATTAGTAGCAAACATTTTTCATTAATGAGGCAAGTTGGCGAACAACATACTTGTATTTAGTATCTTCTTTACTGGAGTTGCGTTGCAGGGGGGGAAACAGATACATGGATTTATATGCTCACACTTGGGAGCAATCTTCCACCGAGCCACTCAGCTGGAGCAGGTCGGGGTGAAATACGTCCCTCGAGAAGAGACGACAGCGCACATCTGCACAGTGTTAAATTTTTAAAGAAAGAGCAGATGAAAAATAAAGGAAAATGACAATTTACCTGCCTAGCATTGCTCATTGCTGCTGCCACCGATTCATTCAGGCTTCCAGACTATATATATATATTTTTAATTTGCTCATATCAACCAAACAATGGACAAGCAGTTCTCAGTTTTCCTTTCCACACTTTCCTTGTCATGTCGCATATGGATGTATTCACTCCGAAAAAGAAAGTGTGTGTGTGTGTGTGTGCATGTGGTCCAGGGCTCCACAGATGAATTGAGTGCTGATGGACAAGGAGGAAATGGGTGGATTTTTCACACTTCCTCTTAACATCTCCTTTTCCTGTCCCTCCACTCTTCTCACCTTTCCTCCTCTCCCCGCACCTCCTCACCTCTCGTTTTGTCTGCTGCCATTTTCTCCTCTCTGCTTCTCAAACCGCCCCCCTCTCACCTCTTCTGGGCCTATTCCAAATAAAGCCGAACAGAAGCATATTATCCCCAGCGGTGGAATACAGCGGCCGCCCCGACACTGAGAAGGTGATGCCTTTGCATCCCTGCTGAGAGGAGCTCCCCGCCACCTGCAGGATTTCCATCAGCATTTGTTTCATTGGCAGGTTTTAGTATCCAGTGGATCCACATGCTGTTTCATAGGGCCTTTCTACCCCGCCAAGAAAAATGTCTACTGGAAACACCGGTGGTTAATAAACACCAGACACGTGCTTGTAAATTTTGTCTGCTGCTCGTGAGGTGCCAATTCCTTCGGCCACTTTGGCAGGTTAACCTCATTTTGTTGGTGGCATGCAAAAATCTTGCACTTACAATTTAAGCGTTTTATTATTTTTTTTACAGTGATTAATGGGTGTCATTGTCTTGCACATGTAGAAAATGTTTCACTCTACATCATGGACATGCATTGGAAAATGTTCAAAATAGTTGGGGCTTAATTGGAAAATGACTCCGTTTTTGATCAACTAATTTTTGCAGTGATTCATAAGAGGTTGGGTATTAGGAGATACCATTGTCCTGCATGGGGTCTTTTGTATTTGCAAATATAAATCAGGCTGATGAAATTTTACCTCACTGACTGTGTCCGCCATAATGGCAAACGCACAGGGTTTTGTTGCTTTTATGTCTTTGAATGCCTCGTCTCATCGTCGGGGCTTTAACGAGACAAAAAGACTCTTGAACTCCTGCTGTAAAAGTGGATTATAATGCTATCTTTGGCCTAACGGGTTTTTGTGGACCCACACAATGTTGGAAGAAGCCGTGCAATATTTTATATGAAAAATAAACAGGCTGCTGGAAAGAGACTGAGCCGCCGGGGGAAACCGCAACAGAATCGAATGAAAGGAGAAAGATCATGACGCAGCAAAAGAGGCAGAGGCAAAGAGATGAACAGAGAAGGGAAGAGAGGGAGACAGAGAGGATGGAAACATGCAGGACGTAGAATAAATCAGAAAAAGGCAAGGAGAGGCAGAGAGAGGAGCAGACAGACAGAACTGAATGAGCTGGAAAATTTGTTTTAATTTTGGGTGGCAGCGGAACAATAAGACATTTTATCCACCTAAAAATATCCCTTTTAATCATTCTGTTTACATTTTTTCAGCTGAGCTCATGGTCACGTTTTCACATTTTTACTCAACGTGTTGGTGTGTGCGTATATGTGTGTGTGTATGTGTGTGTGTGTGTGCGTGTTAAAGTGTTTCCCAACAAGTCTATGGAGGTGGTGACCCAGTTTCAGCAGCCATGCAGGTTTCTGGGGTTTTCTGTGTTTTCTTGCTGCCCACATGTCTGAGATGGGAGGAGCTGCCGGCTGACAGATGCCATGTGGTTCACATACACGCACACACACACACACACACACACACACACACGCATGCACAAACAAATAAGTATAGGGGTGGGCAAAATAATGGAAACACTAGTTACTTCACTATTTAATGGCTACTTGAAGTTACTTCAAAGCCCTTTTTCATTTGCTGTTTCTGGTATTTTGTCCGCCGCCTGCAGGGGAAAAGGCATCCACAAAGACAGACAGACACACACACACACACACACACACACACAAATACATCGTCACACCTACTATTTCTTTGCATGTATATCACACTCACATGAACACACTGACTGATCTTTGGCTCTGTGCTTCATGGTGCTGCGTCACCGTCCTGTTGACTCTACGTGGCGAGACTTCAGGGTTGGTTTTGAGCAGAAAACAAAATTCAGCTGGTCTACACAAACAAAAGGGCATGTTTGGGTTTTAGACTCCACATGTGCACAGGCTTGATGATCAAACCAGCAAAACACTTTGCAAACCGGCCCTCAGGGTCTAAAATATCACATGTTTGGTTGTGTTACCCTGCTGGTCTCCGTTTCTTTTTTTTAAATTCTGATTGCTTCTGTTTACATCTCCATGCTAACAGCTTGTGGGGAGCTCTTCAGAATGAATCATCTCAAGCCTCGCACTTTTGCGCCCAGTCGAGCAGGATCTACTTTTTGGTGGCATTATTTCCACTCTTCTTAATGTTGCAGTTACTGTTTACATCTTCCATCCCACTGACATGGACTGTCAGTTCGCAAAGCCTCATATACACACATGCACATATTTGCATACAGCAATGTGTTCAACTCTGGTAAGTAAGATGTCTGATATCGTTTTGTTGTTTGAAATTGTATTTTTGTTATTCTGCAACTAACCAGATACCAGTTAATCTGCAGGCATCACTGGGAGATGAGGAAGAGAAAACGGAAATGCCAGATGTCACATCACTGTCAACCCCTAAAAATGAAAGAGTGAAGGTTTTTTGGGGACTGGCTGATCAGCAATGATGCTAAAACACACATGCAAGGAGAAATCTAGGACAGAAGATGGAGGGCTCACTTCTTTCTCCCACTAAGCCCCACAGTGTAGCAGCAGCTGCAGTCAATGTGCATCACATTTGTCCAGTTTAACAACAGCAGAACTGAATCACAACCTAAAACAATCACACAGTGCCAGAAACCCACTGGAAGACACCGGTGTTTTTAAACAGTGTTTACCTGTTTTATGGTGGAATTTTCCTTTAAAATTCTTGTTTGCGTTTTGTCCTCAGCTGACTGGACCAACCTGGGATTGAATCCCACTGGAATGTTTTTATTCTACCCTTTGGCCGTGTTATTCCTCCCACTGTGCCATTAACAATGCAAAAAGGAGTTAAAAACAATGCGTTTCAGTGTTTGGCGTGTGATTAAACTCAACTTCAAACCTGGAAACTCTGAGGCATAATTGCGGCTGTCGAGGGACATCAATTATAGTCAGGCCCGTAGTCTATCCGCCCTTGATTAACAGGCCTCCTGCAAGTGACCATGGGGTATGCAGCCTCCACGTGAAGTTAAAAGACATCTTGGATGCTCGTTGCTCAATGCTCACAACGCCATCCCTCAAAACAAGAGTCTGTTTTTCAAGAACCCTCTTTGTCTTTCCAAAGCAAAACCACATCAGCTCTCCTCAGCTTAACCTGACCCCGGCCCAGAAGATTTCCAAGAAACATTTAACCTTCCGGAGAAGTGGCCAGCATTGTGTTTGAAAAATAAAGAGACGTTTTTGGAAGGCGTAAGCAGAAGATAAATTTCGGATCACATGGCAGCGCTCCGCTCCGTCATAGACAGATTAATAACAGTCTGGTTTCCGACCGCCAACCCAGGAGGCAGTTTTGGAAGGCCTGCGCATGACGTAGCGCATAAAGACAAGATCAGATTATGTCAGATATTACAGCCCTCAGGAATAAACAAAGAGACAGGCATACCAACAGAATAACATAATGGCAATTATGATTAATATCCATGTTTGTGCATTTATCCCGTGACAGTGCTGCAGTTTGACTTTTACAATGGTGAAGCAGCTTCTAAACAATTTAAAATACATTCTTTGATTTTCTAGAGTCAATCCATCAATTCAATCGTTGATTTTTTTTTGCCAAAGGAGCATGCTGGGCATGTTGGCAGTGCATCAGAGAACTCATGCTGATAATCAGTCACATATATTCACTCCTATCAGAAAATTAGCCTGCAGTCCATTTGACCTGCATGTCTTTGAACTGAGGAAGGCGACCACAACACCTGGAACAAAGACAAGCGAATAAATGGAGAACAGACCGATTCACAAAAAGAGCACCGTCATGCTGGGGGATCAAACCCAGGTCAGATGACAAAGATAATGCTGGCCAAATATTTGCCCATATTTTCTGAAAATTCAGCAAAAGTAAATGCAAATCAGTGCAGATTGCCATCAGCTAGTGTTACGGAAATCGCTCTGGCATGTAATCTTGTGCTCCTCCATATTTGTTGCCATTAAACTGAGCGGAAGCACGTGCCAGGTGTCTTTGAATTAACTGTTTTCATCAGCCTATATCATGATTTTTCTTAGTTGATGCACCAACTCATCCAATCTCAATTCCAGTGTTTCCCACTAAGATTTCCATATGTGCAAAATTCAGAATTTGCATCAAAATAGATGAAGGGAAACCCCACTATTGTGTGCCTCATTGCAGACCTGATGAGTACTATATGTGACTAGCAAAGATCATGCTTATGTTCCCACTCCAGAGCACAAAGACAGTCAGCTCTGATCGGTGTGTCTTTGCGTCCTGACCAATCGCTCCCACAAAGGCAATCAAACCTCAGCTGACTCCCACACAAGACTATGTCCATTCAGCTCTTAAGCTTTTCTGAGGCTCCCCTCCTTTCCCTGAGGCAATATTCAAGAAACTCTATCGAAGGGGCTTGTAGAAATCATCAGGAACTGCAACGACTTGGTTTAGAGAACAGACACGGACGTAGCTGCATGCTTATCCACCACTTTCAGGAAAAGTCTGATTTTGTTTAAGTTGTCTCACAATTTACATCAATTATGGACGAACATGACCACATTTGGTAAATTGAAAATATGTCTGTTGCCTGTGCTTCACGTCCAACCTACTTCCTACTACTTTCCACTTGGACCACAAACGAGTTAACTCTCTTGTTCACATTTGGATGGACAATTCAAGAGACCAATGAGAGGACGGTGGGCGGGTCTTAAAAGTTTCCCCCCTTTTCCAAAATACTCAGAGATCTTCTCCCAGGCTTTCTCCTCTATGTGGAGGAGAAAGCCAGGGAATGAGGTTACACTTTTTGAAGGCCACTCTGTGTTATGACTGGCCGAGGAACTACAAATGGTGTTTTTTGATGTATGGCTGGACTTTTCTCTTGAACTGACGCAGCACTAAAACAAAGTGGGGGAGAAAAAAAAAAAAGTCTGGGAAAGTCTGGCAACGTGAGACTTCATTTTGGCTCACCGTATGTCTGTTATCTAACAAGTGAGACCGATCCATATCTCATATGTCAAGAGTTATGCAAAACTGAGGCGAAAATGAGAAAAAAGGCAATGCTAAGTTATGCCGAAGGACTTTTTCTGACAAGTGTGTCTGGCCAAATTCTGGTTGTAGGACCAAGGACCTTTGTTCCCCTGATAGGAATGCTTCTTATGCTGCTTGCTGAATACAAACAGTCCTTCTCTGAGACTTGCAGAGTGTTATCAGCCGCCTCTCTCAGTGTAGTGGGTAGGTGTTTTGCTAAAAGTCAACAGTAGCTACATGAAAGACAGCAGAGTATTACTAATTCATAGGTTTCCCACAGCCTGTCTAGGAACTCTTACAGAAGCTCTTTCCCCACAAGCCTGCCTCCTTAATTTGGGTTAGAAACGTATGAAGAAAGAACGGACGTCGTAACAGTGACAGCGTTTGAAAGTCTGGTGCCAGACTTTGGTGCAACTAATACAGAAATCAGTGGGACAGGAATGGAAAATCCCACCAGAACTCTGACATTTGAACTTTCACAGGAAAGAGATTCAACTATAGATCAAAACTCCTGTAGCAGACAAGTATATATATTTTTTTTCAATCCAATGTGTACATTAGCCCTTCATGTCCTTCTTACTGGTGTCGAAACATCAGGAGTCGGTCCAGCAGCTGTACAAAGTTGACAATGGACAATACGATGTATCCAGCTACTTAGAAATGGACAAATTACTCATGATTTCCAACACTTGGGGCACTAACTTGTTAAATAAGGCTTAAGCAGAGGAATGGCAAACCTGTCCAAAAAAGTGACAACCACACTGAATTGTTCCACACTCACATCCTATTCAAAGACGTATTTTCCCTGCCTTCTTTATACATTTCTTGAATTCGGGCTGCTGATGTCTCTTGATTCTAGAGATAAGGGTCTGTTTACTGGTTCAAAAGTGACACATAATTCAGATGAAAAGGCTCATAAATAAGTAAATTTCCATGTGATTTTGCGAGGGAGATCAGTATGAGATCAGAGATTAGAGTTTTGGTTATCTGGTTTTGTTTTTTCTCGCTTTTTGAATTGTGTGGTACTGCCCTTTAAATTACGTCTATAGGTTTACATTACATCTTTATTAAGCCCTTTTTCCTGTGATCCACATGTGCCAGAAATTATGACACTGAGTTTTGTCAAAGGTCTTTATCAGCCTTTGTGTTCTGTCTGTATACTCACTGATTCTGGTTCCTGTTTCTGTTTTATTTCAAAGTTTTTATCGGGTGTGACAGGGATGATCCAGATGATGAAGCTGTAACACCAATACCATATGTTTTTTTTTTTCTAGGCCTATATAATCTGAAAGAAAACTACAGATAGTGCTATAATATTTCATTATAGCAGGACTATAAAACCCTGCAGCTCATTTGGATGTTAAGTTTCCCAGACATTTTGTGCAAGTTCAGACGAGCAGCTTCGGGTTTTATTAGAGATAGCAGAAGCTCTTATTCGGAGAAATTTACGACGCGAGAGCAGGCGCGAGTTAAAGGCCAGGCTGAAAGGCAGCTTCGTCAGGACAACCTGCAATTGATTAAATCAGACTTTGTTTTTGTGGAAATCGAACCAGCAACCTTCCGAGCTGCGGCACAAGTCTCTCTCTAACCACGACAGCACTCCCGCGGCCAGATGTGCATATGCTCTTGTACAGGAGTGATGACAATGTTATGCACACAGCCTTTACTGTATTTCCAAGTCTCTATGTGGGTCAGACTTCTGGTTCTAATGAATGTCAAATGGAACGAATTGGAATTTCTGATTTTCTCCAACAGGCATGTTTCCACTGAGGATGCTGTAATATCCAGGGATGCACTGATGCAGCAAATATTTTACATAAGGTGTGTCTCATACAAGAAAACAGAATAGAGGAAAATGAGAACACCTTTGGGGCAATTTTTGAAAAGTTGCACTTCTGGACATAAGGTCAGAACTGGTTAGGTTGGTTTAAAGGCTAAGTATTTAACACTGTGGGTCGACGTGTTCATGTGTTTTCCTGTTGTTACAACTCCAAAATTAAAAGCTGAACTCAAACACCGCAGAGAGGAAAATGGTCAAGGATATATGCACCATTTCCTCATGTGTAGATAATTAAGCAATTATAAAGGAAAGAGTGGGCCTCCTGTCATACAGATAATGAACTCTCCGGGGGAACAGAATCAAATGAATGTATGCAATCCAAACACACACACACACACACACACAGTGAGAACCCCATAATGAAGGGGTAGTCAGATACAACAGAGCTGTGAGGGTGAACATTAACTGGAGACAAACTTTTCCATCATATTCAACCTTTGGCTATAGCACAATTTGTTTTTTGATCTAGTCATATTTCAGATTGTTTTTTAGGGGGCATTTCTGCGTTATTAGACAGTCACGGTGCAGAAAGACGGGGCAGAGAGAGGGGATGACATGCAGCAGAGCGTCCGAGCTGGATTCGAACCCAAGACCCTGTCCTACACAGTGAGCCACCAGGGCGCCCCCAGTTTAGTCCGTGACATTGGATTTATTTTAAGGAGTATAGGCAACTGTGTGGTGGAAAATCGGCATTGCCATAGTAGAAGTTTTTTGAAATGCAGGATTCAGAAGTTACAGCTCGATGCAAACTGCACTGCGGGCTTTAGACTTTCCCTCGACTAAACGCTTGTGTGCGTCGCTCTGGCACGACTGACTTTTCCATCTTTAGTAGACAAGGTCCTTGACGTGCACACATGCATGCAAAGGCACACACCTGCACATATCCACAGTGGTGCACATACTCATAAATATATGCACACACACACACACACACACACACACATGCACACTCAGAGTTTTGAGATTGTTGCCATGTGCTATCTCTGCTTCCCTCTTCATCCAGTTCCTAAACCTCCCAGCATGGCTCAGGCAGAGAGAGAGAGAGAGAGAGAGCATTAAGAGAGCAAGCTGAAGGTGAAGAGAGAGAGAGAGAGAGAGAGAGCATTAAGAGAGCAAGCTGAAGGTGAAGAGAGAGAGAGAGAGAGAGAGCATTAAGAGAGCAAGCTGAAGGTGAAGAGAGAGAGAGAGAGTGACCAGCACAGGAATCAGA
>OMLB01054945.1:0-15663 GCA_900302555.1 Myripristis jacobus
TCTATCTATCTATCTATCTATCTATCTATCTATCTATCTATCTATCTATCTATCTACGAGCACACACACACACACACACACACACACACACACACACACACACACACACAGTCTACCTCCCATGCCAGCTCTCACACAAACGCAGCCCTGGTGAAAGTCTGCTGCTACTGTACAGACCGTCTGAGGACTGAGGACACATTGTCTCTGTGACTGCTGCACCAACAGCCTCTCTCTTTACCTCCTATCTCTCCACAGCACCTAAATACCAGTCCCAATCTAATCGGGACAGGTTTATTCTCTTTGACAGGGTATCGGAATCATGAGTAACTCTGAAAGACGCACAAAAGCCTTCATTCATCAACACTTCCCAGCAGGGTGGCGTAGTGAGTGGGGAGCCCGCCCTTCAGCTGGAGGACTGGAGGTTCAAACTGCTGTGTCGGCAAGCGCCTGCCCTGCAGAAGTTTCCTTGGGCGAGATACCGAATCCCCCAGCGGTTTGCATGGTGCTGCTCTATGTCTGACCCTGATCTTAAGCCCCCCCGTGGCGAGCGGCGAGTGAAAGGAGAATTCCCCCGAGAGGATCAGTAACGTATCGAATTGTTACCAAAATACCATTTTGTTATTTCTATTCTTCAAAGCTTTCCATAATCTTGCAAAGCTGCTTTCGTAAGCACGAGTGCTAAGCATGCATAGCTCCGCAAGACAATTCAATCTATGCATATAAATAAGTAATTTGTGGTGACAAGAGTTGAGATGAGGGAAATTTTTCTAAAGAACAGAATAAAGAGGAGAAACAAATGTTAGTGGGAACAACTAATGCATAAGGGCCATTCAACACATCCAGTGCGTGGATTGTTTCATCCCCCGGTGTACGCATCCAATATAGACACAATAAAACCCTCAGCAAAGCCCATCCCAGCACTTCCATGGCCTCCCTCAATATTAACCTGTTTTTTCACCCCATATTTACACTTCAACCCACCCCCTGGCCTGTATAGTCTCATCCCTACCTTTCATTCCTCCCAAGCCTCATCTGTTGTCAGATTTTTTTTCCCCAGTTAGTTTCATTCTCTCCATCAGCAGCATTCTGCTTTCAGCCCTCAGCTCCAACCACGAGCCCTCTTGTGGTCTCTCTTCTTAAGATTCTCAGCCCAGACCAACTCCCAGGCCAATCCCCTCACCCCCGGTCATTTCTCAGCCTCCATTCCCCACATGGTACTCCTGGGGCTTCATCAGACAGAGGTCAAAGATCCACAAGCGGATTCTCTCGAGCTTGGATTAGTTCGGCTGGTGATGCTTTGTCTCCCTATCCCAACCTCCAACTCCTGTTATCCAGAGAAATCAGAAAAGGATCTAGAGAGATCGTCTCTCAAGCGGGGGAATGGCTTCTGAAGTGCTTATTGATCACCTTGTTGTGCACTCTCTCACACACCGAGCTCAAATCACACAAACAGCCCTCCAAGCATACAGATACAAAGCTTCACGGGAGCTCACTATGCTCTCCTTCTCTGTCGACTTAACACTCAGGACTGCGAACAATAGTCAGCAATTCAGACAGGGGTACACTGCCTTCTTGTCAACTCAGAAACATGGACCAGGGCACAGAAATAGGAATGACACTGCATTTCTGCATTAGACAGCGTAATTCAATAGTTATAACAGAAATTAAACAATCTGTCTAGCTACATAACGGGCATTCTTTCCAGGTGAAACATGTGCTGCAGAAGGTGCCAAAAGGGTCTTTAATGTGAAGCGGGTCTCTCCGTTCCCACCAGGGTGCACGCCGAGGCCGTTTTGTCCCGCTGCCTGGGCCGTGTTAAACTAATTACTGGAGGTGTGACTGCCCAACAGACAGCAGCCACAACACAACTGGCCTCCTACACACACCCACACACACCCACACCCACACAACACACTGACATGGCAAAAGAGGGGGTCTAGCAAGGGGATGTGGAGAGGAAGGCAAGCAGCAGCATCTTACAACTCCCACCAGGAGAAAAATGTGTCTTTACCAAACTTGGTTGAATTCTTGTGCGGCCGACCAGTAATGTGGTAAATAAAGAGGTTGGTAAAGCAAAACATCCGTTTGGCCACTGAAGAAAAGTACGCACACAGTCTGATGAACAGCAGTTTTGCTCGAAATATCACATATGAATTGGTGTTAATAAATCCATACACCTTGGGAGCAGCTTTCACCAAGCGGACTGTACTTTTCGTCCATGCTGCTTTTCTGTCTGACACCTGGCTTCGATTTGGGGTGCATGTCTTTTCACTGTGCTCAGCTCCATTTAATAACCAAGAGGCAAACAACCTCTAATAAAAATAAAAACTAATCTTTTTTTCTTTTTTTTTTTTTTGAAAAAGCACTATTTTGTACTCTTTCCTGAAAGAAAGCCTACTGTGTAACCTGGATCAGCTTGACACATTTTTTGTTGCATACTATTAATTTACATATTATATGTCAGTCTAAAAGATAGATAGACCCTATTCCATAAATAGTTTAGGGGGGTTTACCTTAGCTGTCTAACTTTTAATAAATAAAACTGCACTGAGAGGGGCTGATATAGATTATGTGCTTTCCCCACAAATCCCAATCAGACGCGGATACTGCCCTGAATAAAGCTGGAATCAGTTATAAATGGACACGCGGATGAGAGGCAGTCACCCTTCTCTTCCCCTCCTCCATGAGCCATTAAGGGGCAGACAGGAGAATGACGGCCCAGGAGAGAGGAGGAGAAACTCGATCCGTGCTCAGACTACTGCACTGCCGCTGGAGAGAGAGCTATTGTCAGGCAGCGCTGGGCCCAAACACTGCTTGGAAACACTTCGCTGCAAATAAAGGCGCTCTGATCACAACCAAAAGCAACGAAACCAAAATAAATGTTACTCTTGATGTAGATGTCGTGCCGCGCCGCGCTGCCAGTGCCACAACAGGATGAGAAAGTGCGTAACATCCCGACTGAGTTGAGGTTTAGCGGCGACAGGCGTGATAATACTTGCAAGCGAGAAGTAGTAAAGTGAGTTACCTATGTGGGCACCGTAGCAGAGAGCGACGATCAGCAGCAGCAGTGGCCGGAAACGGCGCACCAAAGACGGGGAGGCGAGGCGCTCAGCCCCGCGGCAACAGCATCCGGCTCTCCCCATCCCCGTCCATGCAGGGCCAAGGAGGGGAGAGTGGACAGACCTCCAAAGGGCGAGCACGGGTGGTGTCCAGGCCCGTCACTTCGTCTTCTTCTTCCTCCTCTTCTTCTCCCCCTCTCCTTCTTGTTCTTTTTCTTCTTCTTCTGCCTCTTCTTCACTCTTCTCCCCTTCCTCTCCTCCTTGGGTGCGCAGGGGCATTAAAACGCAGCTGCTCCGCGGAATGCAGGGCGGAGGGGGAATGGCAAAGAGAGGAGAGAGGAAAAACAAAGTAACCAGAACAAAGTCACGCCGACGACACTTTTACTTTCCCTCTATTCAAATCCACACCCCATGTGTTAGGCTGTATACTTGCACTCTCAATGGTCGTACTTTTGCCTCGCTTAGGATCAAACCCTGTTCTCCCCCTCTTGTCCCAAACACGCACACTCACATCTCCCTCTCTCTCTCTCTCCCTCTCTCTCTGTCCAGGCCTGGGTTTCTCCTCCACTCCTCCCCCTTCACTTTCTCCTCCTCCTCCTCTGCCCCTCCAACAAATCAATAGAGAATCAACCAAACCCTGCTGGCGGAAAACCCGCCTACCAGACTACAGAGAGAGAGAGAGAGAGAGAGAGAGAGAGAGAGAGAGAGAGAGAGAGTTTGCTCAATAATGAAGAGGTCAGAGATAAAAGTTGTAAAATGCCATTAGATCACTGGGTATGTTCAGGAGAATAACGTCAGATCTGGTGTTTCTAAATCATTTTATTTGACAACAGCGAAAACTGATAACACGACGCAAATTTCTAAGAAAAAAAAATCGCCGAAATATTTCCATAATATTCCGGTGTTAATTCATAATAAGTTTGCAGCGAAGCTATAGGAGTTAAAAGTATTTTTTATAACCTCCTATGGTATCACTGTAACACTCGCAGTCTTATCACGCTGTGCTGTTGTGACATTTGTAGCAACACTGCCTTTCTGAAACTAATTACAGCACTGCTATAGTTCTTTTTCATCAGTGACACGGTTGTCATCACTTCCACATGATAAATAAAATAAATTACACACTATTCGCCGCAGCCGGAGCAAGATTATGTGGAGGAAAACGATGCGGCAGCTTACTTAAAGGACAAATTGTCGATAAGTAAAATTAGTTTTACATGGTCTTATTATGATTGCAATAGCCGCGCCCGTTCGCAGGTAATTGCGAAAATAGATAATTTAGGTAAACCACATGCCAGTGCCCGTGTTTCCACTGCGTGTGTGTGTGTGTGTGTGTGTGTGAGAGAGAGAGAGAGAGAGAGAGAGAGAGAGAATCAAATGGGCAGATGCAAACAAGACTCATCATTCATTTTCTAACTGCTATAAATCCTCAAAGAAAGAGGGTCTGTGCCCTCGGAGAAAATAATATCAACCGCATCACGTCGTCAATCTTCGTGCTGAGCAGATCAATAGAAACGTCCAGTGAAACCACAGTAATTATTGAGATGTTTGACTGAATGACACTGCCGTTAAGATGGGATCCTGGGTGTCCCTGACATTTCCTATGTACCAAACGATAAATAAAAAGGAACAATGCTCTGTAAATTTACAAGACTACCTCCTGGAGCTGAACACAGACAAACCAAAGCATCCATTTATGTGTAGAGGAACTCCTGCAAGTGTAAACTGAGCCTTTTGGATGCAGAATACATTTTTCTACCCTGAACTTTTTATGCTCAAGTAAATACCATCCTCTAGCATAATCTAAATAGTGAGTTTATGCTGACTTGCAAACCCTTGTGACTCCAGAGGTTTTCCTTGTAACTTCTGATGCAGCTGATTCCTTTTTTTCCAGACTCTAGATTTAAATCTATAGAGCCTTTTTATAAACTCTTTGATGTATTTACCCAATGAGCCACACAGGATGGTTTGTACGAGTGCATCTTTTATGTGTTTGGGCCAAGATAGAGGAGGGTATCCAGTATCAAGTGGTTAGCTCCATGTTTCATTTCTTGCTGGATGGTTTTTGATGAAAGCCTCCATGAATGAAACATCAAAGTGCTCACTGTAATCTGAACAGTCAACACAGTGTAGTGCTAAACTGCCAAGTGCAGAAAGTAGCACTGACGCATCCCGAGGTGTGGAACACTGCACATGAAACTTGCTCATCATGTTGACATTACAAGTTAAAGGAATAATCCACCAAAACTCCTCAACACTCTTAGCGCCTATTGGCAACGTACTTTACGGTCCTGGGCCCACCGAGTTTTGGGTGGTGGTGCATCGCTCTGATTACGGTGGAAAAGGGACCAAATGCACATGATGCCATGTCACGTGAGATATTTCAAGTGCAACTAATGTCATTTAAGAAAAAAAAGTTGATCTATGTACAACAACAACACTAAAAACAGGCTATAGTGTCGTTCCCTCAGAATCAAAGAGCAAGGGATCCTTTCTCGACTGATGCTTTATGCTAACGTCCTACAGTCTGACGCAGACAAAAATCTACAATAAAATACCAATATCAAACACCAATTTTTTTCACCAATGGCATTTTTTCACCTGTATAACCTACAAGTGAATGTGACAAAGTTTATACCTGCTCCCTGAAGCTTGTCACATTCTGGGAAATGCATGTAATCACCAACTGATGTAAATAGCACAGGCTCAGCAAAAGTGAGTGCACCAAAGAAGTTAATGATATCACTTCACAACATTAGAATACATTTCACATTTGAAGATTGATGACAACTGTGTAAAAGCATCCTTCAAGCGTCCTGACGGCAGTGACAGATAAATTAATTTAACAGCGCTTTGGCATACAAAACCTTTATAGTCTTATAGGGTCTATGAGACACAACAAGGAGCCACTTGAAAAGCCACAAATGAAAATGCTCTATCATTCTGGAAATGTTCCTTCACAACCTTTTTTTTTTTTTGCAAAGATGCTTATTTAAACTTTCTTTTGCAAATAAATATCTAGGAGCAAATGTTTCAAATCAAGTGCTATGGCATCCACAGCTCTAGACCCGTTATTACTTAATATGCATATTGTACACCATGTGCCTTAATCCTTTGTATGTTTTTGGAGGAATCAGCATGTTCAGCATGTGTGTGCAGGGGCTGTTTGTACGTGTGTGTGTGGCTGCATTCTGCCAGACTGTGCCACCCCGGTTTAACTTGAGTGTGTGTGTGTGTGTCCATAAGCTTGACGGCTATGCAGCAAAACAGAGCTTCTCTGTGGCTGATATTTTATGTGCTGAATGTGTCATAGCCGGGTCGTTTAACTCCAGCATGATTCAACTATGTACACTCACTGCAGTCCCGGCTGTAGGTTTGGTCATAAGCATTCGTTCCCTACTGATTGTGTCAGTAAAATAAACACTCACACACACACACACATACATCCACACATACACATACACTGACACACTATGAAGCTCATGAGCATTTGAGAGTAAGTGTGGCCAGAGGAGATGATGTGTGCCTCTCAAACAGACTCTGATATTAGATTATATTAGCTTCCTGTTTGTGCCAGTGGGCTCTGATCTCACCAATGAGGAAGTCTGTAAGCATGTGTTTGTATGTGTGCATGCATGTGTGTGCCCATCAGTGAGAAAATCCCTTCAGACATTTTATTGTAATGCTTACATATGCATTTATGCGATATGTGTCTGGTTCGTTTTTAAAAAGGCAGACTACCATATGGGCGTTCTGCAAGCAAACATCAGTTGTTTGCTGTGTTCTGATACTTGCAGCAGGCTCGTACAGGTACACATGGAGCTTAGCTGCTCTTCATCATGGATTTTTAATATTGGAAATAAAAAAAAATTTAAAAAAAAGAAGCAATGATCAGGTGGCCCGGAGACCAACCTGCCAACCTGCCACCCTCCTCCTGCCGGACGTGGCGTTCTGGAGGAACATTTCATTTACGCCATCACTCGACGCACAGAGTGTTTAATTCAATTACATCAGTGCATATGGTGCTATTCATCACGACTAATGTCATATTTCATTCTAATCACACATCCGCCTGCATCGGCACACACACACACAACCTAGATAACATATGACCCTATTTACCCAGTTTAATTCTATATTTCATACTAATTCATTTAATCAATTACACCACAGCTGAGACCTGGGAGCAGAGGACGATGAAACTCTCTCTCTCTCTCTCTTTCTCTCTCTCTCTCATACACACACACACACACACACACATTGACACTCTCACCAGGGCTGCTCTGCCTAGTTGCACACGTATTCACACACTGCGCCTCAGGCACAAAGGCAGCCTGTTTCGAAACGTCCAGCCTGTCTTCACCTCCACACCTCTGCCTCCATTCTCCACTTCTACCTCTCTCCAGCACCTCCACCCCGTCCAAACAGGCCGTCATTCAACAGATTTTCTCTCGCAACTCCACACACCTGCACATGTTTGTGTGTGTGAGTGTGTGTGTGTCTGTGCGCACATTTTACACACACACAGGCCTGCTATCTCTGCCAGATTGGTCAGACTGTAGAAGCGCTGAGTGTCTTTTAGGTGTGCATTGTTGCAAACATGTCAAAGGCTCAGAAAAGGCAAGGTGTTGCAATGAATCACACACACACACACACACACATCCACGCACTTTGGCAGTCTGTTACAACGGCTGCCACCAGACCACAAAGACAACCACACACACACACACCCTATTCTTGACTCAAAGGCAGGAGGAAAGGGTGAGGAGGGACTGCAGGTGTGGAGTGTGTGTGTGTGTCTGTATGTGTGTGTGTGTGTGTGTTTATATTCCTGATGTGAGCCGATAACATAAAAGATAAAATCCAGGAATCAAAGACTGGTGTAATGCGAGTGGAAACCCAATCCTATAATAGCCTGTTTGATAGCTCTGCTTCTTTCCCCGGCCAAACTCATGTTTTACCTAAGTTCACCTTATCAGACCTCCCATGTCTGCACATTCAGTTCACTGCAACAAAGAGGGAGATTGAAGCAGGCTGCAGGACACAGGTGCCTCTATGCAAAAAGTGTCAGAGTGGGAGAGAGAGAGAGAGAGGGAGCGCTTATCTCGGGGTGGTTTCTCTGTTTGAATGTTTGGGAGGAATTTAGCCCCGATCTGGGATCTCAGAGGCTTCCTTGAACACAAACCAGGCTGATTATCTCACTGATCCCTCTCACCTTCTTCTGCTTCTCCTTTACCGCTTTTGGTTTTTCTCAAACCTGTCCCTTGATGAGCACTGACTGACACTCGTCTGAGACCAAATAATTACCGTGTGCATTTTAAAACAGATGCACAAGAGAGACGTGAGAAGATGTCAGCGTGTTATTCTCCGGTTGAATTCCTCTTTCTCTCCTTTTTCTCTCTCACCCTGCACCCCCCTCCCCTTCTTCCCAAAGACAGCTAGCGTTACTACTGATTGTGCTTGATATATCTATGAAATTACTTCTATTTTGTTTCTGTGTGAGTGACAGCGCTGGGGGAAAAAACATGTTGAATGTAACAAGACAACTCAGAGGACAGCTTTTGTGTTACAAAAACAACACACTTTATTCTGGAGGTAAGATGCTTGAGAGATTTAATAGGGGGAAAAAAAAAACAGCATTTACAAAAGTATTTACAGCATTTTCTCCTTTGTTGTGTGAATCAACCAGGTCAGTGCTTTGATAATAAGGAATGAAGCAGACAAGGAAACAAAAAAACAGTCAGATGCAGCGAGAAAAGTGGAACGAATTAGTTGCAAATGATGGATGGGGTACAAATTGGATCTATGTGGAGAATGGGTAAGACTCCTTTTTAGTAACACAAACATGTCGTAAATTTTCGACAACACAAATTAACTGTATTGGTAGGATTTACACGTAATATTACACGTACTGCTACCACCAGTGAAAACAAGATGCATTTGATTTGTCAGATTATTGCATTTGTCGTTTTGTGATTTTCCCCGTCTCTTTACCCTCTTCCTCCTCATTCCGTTTCCTTCCTCTATCATTTCATCCTTTGTGTTAAAAAAAAACAACATCTGAAGTGCACACAGCTGCATCAGACAGCGGGCACACTGACAACGAAGCCTCTGTTTTAATTCTGGAAAACACACACAGCAGCGAGAGGAAAACAGCTGAAGGATGTAATAGGGCAGATGAGGATCATGGGGTTGGAGTTTGGTTTGGGTCAGGGTGGATGTTTGGCAGCTGTGAGACAAAGACGCGCTATTAAACTTGTGTCCTCTCGCCTCCAGCTCGCCGTGCAGTGAAGCCCATTTTTGTCGCTCAGCTTGAGTGCTAGCACGCCGTTAAGAAAGCGCACGCCTTGTGATTCTGACTCATTTCGGGATAAGAGACCATTTGTACCAATTTATGAATGAATGCATCAAAGCAGCTCCGTATCTAATCATCTCCTGTATCTAGCTTTCCTCTTCTTTCTGCGCTTCCACCTGTACTCATAAGCACACACACACACACAAACACACGCACAAGCAGGTTACTGTGTTTATGTGCTGTATTTTTTATATTTACACCCTCATGCTCTGTCTATTCACACACACACACACACACACACACTCACACTCCAAGATACACACACTGAAGCTTCCGAGATATTTTGAGCCTTGAGGCTACAGATGGTCAGCGATCCATCTCCTGCTGTGGTATCCGGATCCTCCAGTGGTAAACACAATCCTCCCAGCACACACACACACTCACACACACACACACACATGCAGAATAGGTATGAGCATCTATAAATCACTCATACACCGTAGCCATATGCTCATACCTGTCTGTGTGGAAGAAGCCCAAACACAGGTGAGCCCCTTGCATTCCAGCAGCCCGCAACCTGACAGATATACAGATGGAGGAAGAGAGAGAGCAGGAGATGGGCAAGCAAGGAAGCTCACCAGCCCCTCTCTCCTGTTTCCAGCTGTGCGCGCCTCCCTCTCTTCTCCTCCCCCTCCCTCCCTCTCTCTTCCCCTTGGGATAAAGTGCTCACAGAGTGGCAGATGGGTGGAATGCATAATACATAGACTATTTGGGGGGGAGCCTGTGAGTGTGTGCGTGTGTGTGTGTGTGTGTGTGTGTGTGTGAGTGAGTGAGTACGCGCGCATGAGCACAGTCAATCCATGGGGAGTTGGCTGTGGAGTCATTATAGATCTAATGGTTGTGTTTTAGACGCTGCACCGTGCCAATCTCATTTGAAGTGCAAAAGCCAAATGAGTGTGAAGCGTTTCATTACTCATGCACTGTGTGTGTATTTCTGTGTGTGTGTGTGTGTGTGTGTGTGCGCCTGTGCACCCCCGCCCCCAACCCCCTTGAGTTCACGCAGGGCAACAGATCAGTGATGCAGTCACAACTTCCTAAGTGACATGCAAGTATGCATGAGTGTGTGTCTGTGTACATTCGTGCACATGTATCTCAAAGGGTGTTTAAGGTGGGTGACATGCTGGAGAGGCTCAGTCTGACTCCATTGTTCTCTGCTGTCATGGTTCCTCTGCCTCCCTGCTCCTGTTGACAGACTATATTTCACTAATTACTGTGATTACAGCAAGATGAGGCCTATGTATCATAATGTTGTGTAATTAGCACTCCATTGTGTACTAACAAGGTTTCCTCAGGCATAGGTAATGGTTTGTGGATGGACAAGCTGAGCTCAGGCATGACTAATAAAGCAACGGGTAAGCATAATTAAAGCCTTTTCTCTGGAAGTCAGTCTCCTCTGAAATATATCACACATAGTCACGATCAAAGTTGGAATAACACTGTAGGTGTCCTTGTGTGAGCAGGGTTCATCAGATTCCCATCACGAATAACAGCAAGGTCTCCCTCAGACTATTTACTTCCTCGGGAGTTAATGGGGAAACGCAAGATGTGCACAATAGACGAACCAGGCCTGTGAGCTCGCAGAGGCAAGGCCCATAGAGTGAGAAAAGCAACACTGGTTTAGGCAGACAAACAAAGAGGGGGGGAGACGGTGGAGGAGAGAAAGAAAGTAAGTAGGTAGAAAACAGATCAGGAGAACAATGAAGACAAGACGGAACAAGAGAGAGCTGGCAGGTAACGGTCCTCTGGAGATTCATTAGGCTTGTCGGAAACTCTGGCTGTGAATATGCTTGCACAGCAAGCTTCGCAGTGGGCACACAAACACACACCAACGCACACACACACATGCACAGAAGATGCCGCAGTTGTAAAGAGCTCTCATCTGCTGACAGGTAGGATGAAAGAGCGATAGGGGTGGTGGGATTTGGAGTCACACTGTGAAGACAGCAGGCTGCATGTCTCCAAATGACTGCTGTGGGGATTAACATATCCTGACTGGCATGAAGCTCTGTGCTTTATGGCACCCGGCATCTCAAGTGACAAGTAAAATATTTATTTTGTGTATATCTCTCTTTATCCCTCTGCTCTCTCCTGCTTAATTTAGCTTTTAATTTCAATGGATTTACCGGCGTGGTGAACACAGAAGTTTACAGTGCCCAACAACACAGCAGAAACACACAAGGTTAATGGCGATTAAAGTCAGTTTGAGCAACTCTGAGCGAGACACATCATCTTCACTTGCTTTAACAGAGTCTCTCACTGATGGTAATACTGCAGGCTACACCGGCTCAGCTGGACAGGTGTAGATGTGTATCTGTGAGTAAAGATCACTTGCATTAACAAGAGGTGGCACTTGTCTTCTTATATAAGACTTAAAATGCTGCAGATAATGGATTGACAATAGGTAGCACATACTATCAACTGCTTGAGCAGGAACCAGTTTGCACAACTCCCTCTTTCTCTCTGGCTCTCTCTCTCTTCCTGAATGATTCAGTGGGTGAATTATGATTGTTTATTTAAGGTGAAAACCCGGAGCAGATGATGAAATAACCTGAAATGCATGATACAATGTGTGTGTGTGTGTGTGTGTGTGTGTGTGTGTGCTTACACATGCATGCTTGTCTTGGCACTGGAGCACTGTGTGTCTGCACGCTGGGCAGTGTGTGTAATTCCCAACGTTTGGGTGGAAGAGAGAATCATCGCTTGATTCCCCAGCTGTTCTCTCAGCCGTGTCTTTCCCCCGACAGGCTGATCTTTCACAAAGAAACCTCTTACTGTACGCAGACACAAAGGTACACACACACACACACACACACACACACACACCACATACCTGGCCACAGACTTTCACGCATGCAGGCAAAGGTCTTGACAGTGAATAGGAGTTTTTTCATCGCAGACAAGTGTCTAATAAGTGAAGTGCCAGGCCCCAGATGCAGCCTCTCATCGCAGTGGGAGATGGATAGAAACTCCACACCGGCAGCTGGACACGAGATGATTGTTCCATGTGTTCATGTCTCACTGGAGATCCATAAAGCCTGCCCGACACAGCCTGGGACCCATCCTGTGTGTGTGTGTGTGTGTGTGTGTGTGAGAGAGAAAGAGAGAGAGAGAGAGAAGCATGGAGAGGCAGAGAGAGAGAGCCGCCTGTGCGTACTCATCAGTTCCAGACCAGTATTGTATTTCTTGTGCACCCTACTGCCAGTATACACTACATAACATTTTATATCATTTTTGTGGCCTTGTGTAAATGTCTCAGTGCTGTTGGTCACATAAAAATACTCTCCCTCTCTAGGAAAAGGGATGCTTTCTTGTACACATTTCAACATGGGTGGGAGTATTTGTTTCCACCTCATTTTGTGTGCAAATAATGAGGCTGGTACAGTGCATCTCTCTCTCTCTCTCTCTCTCTCTCTCTCTCTCTCTCTCTCTCTCTCTCTCTCACACACACACACACTCTCTCTATCCTCTCCTGAGAGGACTCAGCTGTGGGGTCATGATTATGGGACTATGTTTCCGTGACAACCAGACATCATCTCTGAATGCTGACACTAAAATAACAGACTGAATAATTTAGACAGATCCATTTTTAAGCAGCATGTCAATTCACATCACTGGCGGCACACACGCGGCCCAGGGACGCCGCGCCTGGCACCCCGCAGACGGGCCCACCCAAGCTTGGTGAGGGTGGTCTGCAGTGTCCACCAACCTTTTAACAGCAGCGGGCTGCCACGGCGAGAAATTGGTTGAAATAAATGCGAAAACGGCAGTAAATGTGTAATCTAGGTCAATTTTCCTATAAGACATAAACCTCTCCCAGTGTTCAGGATTAACACTTTCATCAGAAGAAAATGGCTCAGCAGCAGAATATTGACTTTGAATCAAAACTACACTCGCACTCATGGGCTGGTGGGGAAAGAGGGGCTCACGGTATTAAAAACTCATTTTAAACCAGATTTTGTTTATCTACACCCCACCACAAAGTGGAATACAAGGTCAGTTCAATTGTTTAGTCAGTTTTAATATCATGAGTAATGAAAGCGGCCCCTAAGCAGCACACCGCCACCACGTCTCACATTCAGAATAGGCCATTTCATTCGTGATAGTTTTCTAGGCTAATTTCCCCCCCCCCTCCTGAACTCCATGTAAGGATCAGCCTAGAAAATTAGCATTGATGAATGAGCGGGGCCATGGCTGAAGGGTAGGTCTAATTCACCGAGCCAGTTTGTAATGCACACTGTATCATGACTACTAATCAAAATGTAAGCCCAAAGGAGATTTTACCAAATAGGGTCAACCAGCAACTTTACGAATTTTTTTTTTTTTTATGTAATTCTTCTGGCTTGATATTGGAGGCTTTGTCCTTTGTATGCAAAAACCTTTTTCAGAATTAACGATTTTGTTTAATTAAAAATTGTCCAAAACCACAACAGCCAGGAGCCACAGCAGCGTGGCATTCGCAATAAAATGGTTTACCTTCCTGCAACGCAACAAATACACTGACAGATCAACATCTCATTGCATATCAACGCTGACATTTACAGGCAGTGTGGTGGAGCCTGCGTCAACGTCATGTGACCGTTAACACTCACACGCAGAAAAGCTATCATTAGTTTGTTGGCTGATTTATCACCTTTCGCTTGCTTTGCTTGCTTCATTAGCCGCCAAAAATGTTTAGTTAAGGTTCAGAGAAGGTTCGTCATCGTGGTGAAGCTTACTTGACGTGGGACTTGACGTCACCTCACCTACCTCCTAATGCAGCGTTTTTGGCTCTGTTTATATACAACATCATGAAACTTGGAAATGTGACATTTAATTAGTTAATTTAATTAGTTTGCAGAAACATAAAATGCCAGTTTTATCCTGGCGACTTGGCTGTGAAAGGATATAAACATCAAGACGACTGTCAGTGTTGCCTTATGTAAGCCAGTGGACAAATATCAACCTGGTGCTCAAATTCACAAACATGCAAACACATGTAAACACACATATCCCCAAATATACGCACAAAATTAGATGAAAACGATTTTTAAAAAGACATATGCATGCTCACACCTCACCTCACTGTTTCACATGAAGCTAAAGCCGCACAGCAAACATTAACTCATATAATTTATATTGCTTTGCTTTCCTCAAGGCCTGGGTGTTGAGAAGACACCACAGTGTGTGTGCGTTTGTGTGGATGGGTGTGTGTGTGTGTGTGTGTGTGTGTGTGTGTGTGTGTGTGTGTACAGCTGCAGAGAATGCAGTGTGTTATTTTACAAGCTCGTCTTCACACCCAAACACACGCCCAATCCCCAGAGGGCCTAATACAGTAACGGAGCAGAATAGCTAATGGCTGTGCAGGTGTCTCTGTGCTGGACAGCTTTTTGTTGAGCAATGTTTCTGTGTCTCTCTGTGTGTGTCTCTCTTTGTCTCAACCACAGCGTCTTGACGTCCTCTCTGTCAACACTGCAAAAAAAAAAAAATCTTCTTTTCCATGAAGAAAGGTAAAAAATCTGCCAGTGGGATGAGATGATCCCACTGGTTTCCAATGCTGATCAACTTCTTTCCAGACTTTTCTTGAATCAGTTGACATTTTCTTGATTCCGGTTGGCTGTTCTGCCTCATTCTGCCTTGTTTAAATGCATTTAAACTTGCTCCCAGAAAAAAAAATCCTAAAACAAAGCACTGGAAACAAGTGGGATTATCCCAATCCTGGGTGAAGCTGCCCAGTAACACTGATCCCAGATTAGATTTTGATGTTACCTTAGACTTAACCAAACTGTTTAAGTCACCCAGCCTTAACTTTATCCTTAACCTTAACCTTACACACACTGTTTTACTTGCTGGATGTAACTTTAACACTAATCTTAGCCAATATTGCCTGTAGCCGCTAATTTGAAAAGGGATTAAGATGACATTTGTCGGGGCAGCTTCACCCTACACCAATTATCTCATCCGACTGTCACATTTTTTAAATACTGGTTTAGGGGAAAAAGATTTTCATGCTGAATATGAGACTAAATGACTTGCTAAAAAAGAGATTATTTTTTACAGTGAGATTACTTCTCTCTGTATCTCTCTCTGTCTGCTTTTCTCTTTTTCTTGAGCTCTGCTTCCATCCAACTGTCAAGTGTTTTTTTTTTTTTTTTAATCATCTTCTGAAATGTTATAAAAAACCAAAATGCAAATTAGGTGTTCTTCCAACAGCTCGGTCAAAGCAAATAAATAGGCTTGAGCATAAAACAAAGCTGCTTCAGAAAACACCGT
>OMLB01054949.1:0-10057 GCA_900302555.1 Myripristis jacobus
CACACACACAAGCGTGCACACACTGTGCCTGGCAGGCAGCAGTTATATGCACGGTAAGCATTGAAATAAAAATCTATTTTCTTCTAATGGCTGGGCAATCTGGGTCCATTCACAGCAGCAGTGGGCATCCAAAAACACAGAGACACACACACACACACACACAAACACACACACACACACACACACACACACACACACACACACACACACACACACACAGTAGTGCAAGCTTATGGAAGACAGCACTTATAGTAAGAACCTGTTCAACTGCTGGGCTGTCCAGGAAAAAAAAAGAAGAAGAAGAAAGGATTGGGAGGTTGAGAAGGATTTCTTGTTCATGGATGAAACAGAGAAAGGAAGGATCAACAAGCTAAATCTATTTAGCTGAATGAATCAGAAGTGATCAAAGAAAGGGTAATTTTAAAAAAAATCTGAATTTTAAACTTATTTCAATGTTTTTAATTTTCCATTTTCGCAGCAACAAAATAAAATTAATCAAAAGTCAACAAGAAAAGAAAGGTATCTCTGGTTCATTTCCACTCATGTGATCAGTTCTCAGTGTTGCCCCCTAATGCTCCACTGGGGCCCACTTTTCAACTTGAGTGTTATCCATTGTTACCATAGGATAAAAATACTGCTTATATGTTTCCTTTCCATTCATTTAGCGCTGCTGGTCACCCACAACTGGAAAACAAGACAATTGCCTATATATCATGATATAAATATCCATAAAAGAGCCATTTTAAGAGAGTGCAATAATTACTGGAACTGACACTGGAAAAGCTCAAGCAGCAACCTACAGTCTGACCACCAAATTTAGCCCTACTGTACATCTACAGAAATATCTCCACAAATCACCGATGTCGTGCCAATAATATTGTCCAATAATCGGGTTAGTTCCTTGGTTTTGGAGACAGACTTGTGACCACTGAGGAGTTTTGTGCAGTGAAGATCACATGTCAACCACTGACATAAAAATCCACTCTAAAGCACTTATAAATCTCTTTATAGCTGTACAGAGCTCTCTCTAATAAGTGTTCTCGGCCACTTAAATGCTGTAACGTCTCTTTAGAAACTTTTACATCTACTGGGCCTTGGAGAGGTCCGAGACCAAGTGTCTCAGGTGTAGAAACTGGCTGACTGATAATAACATTCCTAAGAGATTTAGGCTGGTATGAGGATGACAGTAATATGGTACTGCACTCAAATTTCTTTAAAAATAGCAGTGTATAGTAGTGTGTTGCCAAAAGGAACTGAGTGAGAAGGCAAGGCTCTCAATTTACTCAATGTTCGTTCCAACCCTCACCTACTGTCATAAGCTCTAGATAACAAGTGAAAGAATGAGATTATAGACACAACTGGCGGAAGCTAATTTCCTCTACATGGTGGCTGGGCGCACCCTTAGGGAGAAGGTGAGGCGTTCAGACATCCGCAAGGGAGCTCGTGCTCCTGCGTATTGACAGGAGCCAGCTAAGGTGGCCTGGGCATCTCGCAACAGACACAGGGGCACAGTGGGAGTCCATTTCAGTCCCCCAAGGAACAATCTACACAAATGTACCGCCTAGGGCTAATTATGGGAGCTCAAGGTAATTATGTGTACCTTTTTCAGAAGCAAAAAGGTACACATATGTTCCCAAGCACTAATAGATACGTATACGTACCGTTTCCTCTAAATGTTACGGTACATATTATTTTAATCTGTGGGCAATACAATTATCCAGTCAGTATTGTAGTTATAACATAAGAACAAGACTGGTCTCTATAAGGTGGAAACTACAAGGGTATAAAGAAGTACCCAGTGTCAAGGGTACAAAAGCTGAACCTTGGAGGGTATTGCTCCAGTGACAAGCTGTTGTACTCGTAAAGGTAAAATTATGTGCTTTATTTTCTGTGAAGGATGCCTCCTGGGCTCCTCCCTGTGGAGGTGTTGTGGCCACAACAGATTGAGAGGAGACCCCAGGGTGGGCCCAGGACACACTGGGGGGAGTAGTGTGTACGGCCTGGAACACCTTGGGATGCACCAGGAGGAGCTGGTGGATGTGGCTGGGAAAAGGACCATCTGGGCTGACCTCCTCACCCTGCAGGCGGATGGATAGTAGTGTGCTCGCTGTCTTATTTTCTGATCAAGGATGTTGCTGATTTTTTTTTCTGTTCAAAGTGCTTTTTGAAGTACTTATGCTTACATATGCATATACATCAACTTTCACTTCTTGTATTCAAGGAACTTTCAACTGTTATTTTTTATTCATTCATTCATTCATTCATTCATTCATTCATTCATTCATTTATTTATTTATTTATTTATTTTTCTGAGTAAATACAGCCATAAGTCCTCATTTTGAAGTTCTGGTTTCTTGGTCTACGTTTTTTTAAGTAGGTTCAAGCCAGTCCTGCAGAGCCATATTATAGTTGGACAAGTACATACTATGATTCCCCAATATTGTATTCTGAAAATGCAGGCCGTAGATAACATCCAAAATGAATCCAAACAACATTTTGAAACAGTTTCTTAAGTAAAAGCAAAACTTTCAAAATGACTATCCTGAACTAAGTTAATTAAAACACTTTACCTGCCGCTGAGACAGTGAGCTTTAGGTGGCCTTCAAATATCCACAAAAGTGGCCCACCCATGGCATACATCTACAAAAACTAAACTAGGCAGTGGGATGTGCGTTTATCTTTTCCTTACATCTTTGCTTACATTTTGTAATCCTTTGATTTCCTAGCCAATACACGGATACACGCAGATGTATATGGATGTGGTTTATGCACAGGATGTGACATGTTTGGCACTGAGAGGTGAGACACAGTGAGCTGACGTGAATGTCTCTGTTCACCATGTAGTCAGTACATTGTCATTTCTATAATTACACCTTTAGCCAAGAAAATAAAAGAGAGACACAGACACACACACACATATAAAACCGAGACACACAGGCCTATCAAATGGGACTGCATGAAACAGGTAATTCAGTTTGCTTCCATTATTATTATGGTTTTTTGTTGTTGTTTTTACATATTTTTTAACTACACCCCTTATTCTAGCCGTTATTGCAATCACCCTATGCAAATTCAGCACTGGCTATTTGCATCTGATTTGCATAACCCACCAACTGTCACTGTCATTCTGTGTTTGATTGTAACTACCAGGGAGACACAGGGGGAGTGCGTGTACATACATCTGCCTCCGCCTGCTTGTGAGCATGTGTGTGTGTGTGTGTGTGTGTGTGCGCATGTGTGTCTGTCTGTTCACGTGCACATGCATCCATCCATCTGTATGTGTGTGTGTGTGTGTGTGTGCGTGTGTGTGTGTGTGTACAACTTTGTGCATATAAATGCATAATCCAATCTACTTATGACAATGGAAAGGGCCTGCAGTGGTAAACTCACCAGCTGTTTCTGCGTAGCCCTGAAGGCTATTACATATATAAGCCTGTTTATCTGAATGTAATTATATTATACATACATGCCACTTGATTTGAATGTAATTATGTTACAGGCTGGCACGTTTATTTAAATGCAATTACATTATTTATGGTAAAGGATATTTAATGCAACATTTGAGGTCCCCCTGTTATTTTAAAGACTGGGGCAGTAATCAACGTAGGATATTGGACTGTTTTGATTTATCCCTGTTTTCAACTGGGGAGGGTGTTTTATATGCAAGCAAATAGAGTCTGAATTATGTGAAATTACCATCAAAGTTTCATGTGATTTATTAGGCACAGCTTTGCTCTCTTTGAGCATGTAGTGAATAGCAATATGTAGGCATATTTGTTACAACTATTCTAACTTTAGCCTTGGAACACACGCACTAATGCAGGGATTATTTCACTCTTCTACGCACAGAATTAATATTTAACTAGTATGTCAGGCACAAATATGTTTGCATAACGCACTGTTCAACTGAGGAATAGTTAATGAGTTTATTTATTTATTTACAGAAGTGTTTACTTTTTTATTTATTATTTTATCATCAGTTTTCAGGACCATTTTACAGGGTCAAACTGTACATTATCAAAACATATTTTCTCACCTCAAAACAAACTATTGTAACAGACACATTTTTATGTGATATGCCAATGTTGCTGT
The DNA here is from genome assembly GCA_900302555.1 of Myripristis jacobus. Classification (NCBI taxonomy): domain Eukaryota; kingdom Metazoa; phylum Chordata; class Actinopteri; order Holocentriformes; family Holocentridae; genus Myripristis; species Myripristis jacobus. The sequence goes on from OMLB01054949.1 coordinate 4,093, forward strand.
GGATCAAAGTTTCTAAATATCTCTACAACCCTTGATAAACTCCTGAAAAGTGACAAGGAGGTAACATAACATTCATAAAATGAGGAAAAACATAACTCTCATTACAAATACATCTAATTTCATTAGACATGCTTTTTTTTTTTTTTTACTTTGTTAAAATGCTGTTTTTTTAAACAATTTTGTGTGCTCCTCCAGTGATTAACCAGGTAAAACAGGATTAATACAGAATTCATTTTTTTTTATTTCACAGCCTGTTATTCAGTCTGTGCATACCTGCACCAGAGGGTTGCTACCAGGGATATCTTAATTTAAGTCAGTGCAGCCAAACTGGCCAAACACCAAAACCCTTGGTTTGAGTGAGACTGCAGGGCACCGCGGGCAGGTGTCTTTTAAATCCCCTTAAAAGAGCCAGCAATTTTCTCACTTGAGCTGCTTCTGTTTGTCTCTGTGACTCCCCAATGTTGGCTAGATTTGCCTATTAGGAACAACATCGTTTGTGTTTCCTATCTGTGTTCCCCGCGACCCTCTCCTCTCTCACCTTGACACCTGAAGACAGCCAAAACTCAGTGTGACAGTGAAAGGAGAAGAGGCTCAGACTGCATCAAAGAGAACATACATCAGCATGCAAGTCCATGAGGTTTTCACAGCATTCACTTGTCCCTCCCTCTCTCCTTGTCTATCGATCAGACCAACCTCGCCATAGGGATCAATGCACCACAACTGTATACCCTGGATTGGTGTTCAGGTCTTACTCTCTCTATCATCCACAACACAAAACATATAATGGATTTTCAGTGGTTTGGCCCCTGGTCATGGGCAGGCATTTCTTGCATGTGGAAGACAGTAGCATGATACTTTTTCAAAACATCAGGTGTTATTTCTCCATGTTACAGCGCATACACACAGGACACAACGCGAGTGAATGGCTGAACTACACAAAAAAATCTATACAAGCCATTAGTTTCAATGGGTTTGTCTAGACTGACAACCGACAGAACGACAGAACCAACAAAACCAACAGAAAGTAACTGCTCACGATTCACTTTTAAAATCCCAGCTTCTCAATTCTGTATTTTACAGGACAACTGGCAACGCTATATCCTACTTGAGGGATACCCAGTGTGCTCCCTGGTTCTGATTCAGGCTCTGATTTTATCCTCATGAAATCTTCTGGATCGTATCAACACAGGTGTGCAATGCAACATCGCCCCATATCACTCGCATAGCTGTATGTGTGGATAAGGTGTTTAGATGCAAGACTTTGGCTGTTATTTATTTACATGCTGGCCAGTGGAAGACTGGGAACAGATAAAAATAAAAGCACAGCACAGTGGATTAATACTTTGCTGCCCAGCTGCTAGAAATTCTTTTTAAAGAATGTGATTGCATCTGCTAGTGTGAGTTCATGATTTCATTATTAAAATTTTCTTCAGATATTATAATAAAAGTTATTAAACACGGTCATTCTTCGGCTCTGCAAATGACATGTTGGTCACGTCGGTCAGACAATGGTGGCCTAGTTCATAGCAGTAGGTTCACAGTAGTAAACCAGCTATGGCGTTCTTCAGGGAAAGCATGGTAAAGATATTGCAGTAACATAGTAGATCAAAAGTGGTTAATCCATCATACACCCCGTGGAACCAAAAACACATATTTACTACAGTATCCTCAGCAGTTTGGAGAGAGACGTTTGTTCATATGCTGAGCCTGCATTTATTTTGTAGAAAAGACTTATAACATACAGCATGTAACTTGCTGAGGAGCTACAGCAGCCTAGAAATTGTGTTCAGGCAGCAAGCCCAAGCAGAAAAAGTGAAGGAGGCTTTTAATAACAAGACTGATTTACTAAAGTATTGCATAGTTTAGTAAAGCTGACCCAGCTTCGATGTTATATCATGTGTTCACTGGACAGAAAAGCAAGCATGGAATTTGTATAATTTAGTTGAATTTACTCTTACGTGAACATCTTTCCACTGCTACAAACTTTTATTTAGCCCATTACCAAAGAAATAGGCTTGCAAACATGGCAACATTACAAAACTCACTTATCTGCTCAAACAGGCCCTACCACCACTTCAGTCACTTACACAGACTACCAGCAGGACTGTCAGGCTCGTACTCTCACTGCAGAGATACGACTGTTTGCCTGATATCAGAGTTAGCATGGGTTATCTGACTGTGTGATCAACTTGCGATGAGTGACTGGTCTTCTCCCACGCTGTCACTCTCGCCTCCTCAAGCTCTCCAGCACCTTTCCAACACTCACTATGCTAAGCTATACTATCCTATGCCAGTGCATGGCCCTGTTTTCTCTTGGTGAGACTCCTTCGTTCTCATCTCCTGCCCTCCCTCATCTGATATTCCCCCCTCGTCTCTGCTCCCCGCCTCTGTTCATCTTAGTGGTCTTGGTCTCATCTCACAGGGAGGGCTATTGATCCAGCGAGCTGCAGGGAGGCTTGAATAGAACAGTCCCAGCAGGGTGGCGGCCAGGTGAATGACAGGTCAAACTGTCTATATCTGTGTGTCTGTCTGTGTGTCAGACTCTCCAGTGAACCCACTGGGCTAACAGATGAACAGGACACACACACACGCACGCACGCGGGCACACACACACACACACACACACACACACACACACGAACATACCCCGATGATGCTGAGTCCTTTGAGGTAGTCCATGCGTGGCTGGGCCTGGGGAACACAGCCAGCTACCACTACCTTCTTCTGCTGTTCCTGGGCTCTCCTACACAAACACACAGAAAAACACACAAGCACAAATGAATAGTAGGTCTCACGTGTGGCATTTGTGTACCAGATGAACTCTATTGCTATTTTTCCATTGACATTTTTGGCCACGCTGAGTTGAACCGATCTGTGTTTAAGCGTGCCAAGTGGTGCCGCCCCACGCTGAGCTGTTTTTAAGAAAGACCATCTGCAGAGTAGGGCTAAGGTGAGCAGGACCTGCCCTTAAGCGGGCTGCAGAGATGTCAGTGGTCTTTGTCATCATTCATTCATTCAGAGACATTTAACGGCTCTGAAACAGAGCTTAAGCCACTACAACAACACTTGAACCGTAGTTAACATGTAGGTGACAACCAAACCATGTTAGAAATTAACAACAATTTTTTTTTTTTTTTTAGTAAATATCTTAGTTATGCTAATATTCTTCATGTCAAGCAGCCATTTCAGGTTGATTTTGTTGATTTTTTCAAAATAAAACATTTGTGTGGGACTCAAGACAACAGGCAACCGGAGGGGCTTCACAGTTAGTTAAAGACACACCTTTAAGCAGGTAGACCTGTTGTAATAGAAACACAAATCCCAGCGTGCTGGGCTGACATGCCGAGTCAAACCGAGTAGAGCCAGGCCAGCACATATGTATGGAAAAAGGCTATTTTTGTTTTGTGACATTTCTGGAGGAAAAGAAAAAAAAAAACAAACCAAAAAAAACAATTATCATTAGAATTATCATTATTATTATTAGTAGTAGTAGTGGTAGTAGTAGTCGTAGTAAAAGCACAATCACATTAGGATATATAAAACAAAGACAAGAGCAGCAATGTAAAAGGCACTTTATTTGAAATCAGTTTCTTTCCTTTTTTTGCGGCATTTTCTGCTTTATTTGACAGTCACAGTGGAGATAGACAGGAAAGGCAGGGGAAAGAGGGGATGACATGCAGCAAAGGACCCATGGTCGGATTCGAACCCTGGTTGCTGCGATTGGGACTAAGCCCTGGTACGCACTCTTTACCCGTGAGCCACCAGTGCACCCCAAAATAAGCTTAAAAAAAAAAAAAAAAAATGTCCGCTCCAGCATGCTTCACCTATTAGTCTAACTAGAGCGGCAGAAAAACAAACTAACTTCTAGCCTTAACCTGATGAGGAGCTGGTTTCTTTTTATACATGTGAATGTTAAACAGAAGAAGATTTGACGTTAAGTGAGTGCAAGTGAATTGCTGTCTGAAAACTTCAAGCCAGCCTTGAATCTGTGTAGCTGTGGACTGATTACTTTATGACAAAGAGCTTAGAGTCCTTGCTGCATGACCATCTGTTTACGCTAAAGCGCATGAAATTGAAAGTGGAACTTTTCAATAAAACGTTTCAATAAAGTTGACACATTCCATTGGCAACTGTTAAATGCCAAAACAGGAACTAGCTTTCAAAATGAAAGCCATTCTGAGGCTATTCTGAGGCTACAGCAATCGCCAGGTACTTCAAGCTCTATTTTTCAGAAGTCATTTAAGGAGATATAAAGGCTTGATATAATGGCTTGACACATGGCTTGTCCCCCACCACAAACAAAATAAAGACAGAAAAAAACAAAAAATAAAATAAAATAAAGACTGTAATCCCTTGGCCTTCACTGGCACCAGTTTTGCTATTTTGTCATTTATCAAGCAAAATTCCTCTCCCAAAGAATTCCTTTCTTAAGATTTTCTTGCCTTGTGCTGACATTCCATGACAGAGTTATCTTTTCAAAGCATACTTATTCTTACCTCCTCTGAAAACTTTAAGGAGCAGCCGCTTCTATTATATTCCCTCTATGCTCTGATTCATCTTACTCTGCGGTGGTCTGCTGTGTTGTGACAAGCTCAACAGGTCAGGTGATAAAGCCATACTAAATACATACAAACACTGCAGTTAGGTGAATACAAGAGCGCAAAGAGAGAGCGGGACGGCTGTGAGACAAGTGATGGTTTGTCAGTTCAGCTTTCGTATTGTTAGTGTGAATACCAGAGCATTAACAAAGATGTTTTATACAGACCACATTAAAATTTAAAGTACGGCTTTTTTTGATCAACCATAGTCGCATGACCGTTGATGCTCAAAATGATTTAAAAAAAATGGACAAGCCAAATATGAGCAGTGGCTTCAGAACAATGCGGTGAATTGGAGGGCATCCAACATGTGGTTACTTGATTTTTAATCAACTTAGGTCTTGTTAAGACTTCAGGAAAATCAGATTTGTTTCGCAAACTGGATCTAAGACTGTCTGTATTGTTATTTGCAAGTGATCAGGTCGAATTTGTGTGTCAAGACATCATCAGCGTATCTGCATGGACTGCTGTGGTGACATCGTAGGTGTCAGTAACTACAGACGCTGATGATGCGGTTTTCCAACGCAGAAGCAAGGGAAACGTACAGAAGCTTCCTTCTAAAGTGCAAGACAGACAGTGAATTTCAGCGTCTGTCTGGAGACCTTTGTAGTCTGCGCTGTCCTCCATGCCGCTCTGCTACTAGCAGCACGGATTCCGCTCAGCCGCTCTGATGCATGTCCGTCACTGTGGATCAGACACCATCGTTGTGTGCTGCGTTGCAGGTGGAGTAAAAGACCGTTTCAAATCTTATTTGAGTGACCAGAACGTTCAGACTGAGACGCATCTGTACAAATCTGATTGGAATCTCATTTCAGACCACTTACAAATGTGATTTGAATCTGACTTACAAAAATCACTTTTGATGTGTTTTTTTTACTGTCCTAATCAATACATCATAATAAAGAATAATAAAGAAATTGAACCTAGATAAAATCTGGATATGCCCAAAAATGGATTTGGGCCAGCAGTCTGAGCAATGCCTGAAGCAGACCTGGAAACCAGCAGCTTTTCATCTACTGATAACAGAGAACTGGACCTGTCCTTTACACAAGTTATTACCAGAGGCTACTAAGCACTAAGAATTCAATTTTTAAGATTTGAATCAACAGAGGTGTGAGGATAACCCAGTTAAAAAACTGGGTTTTATTATTACTATTTTTAATTCTAGAGAGTCTTAGAGAGTCGTGACACACTCAGTGCAGTCCGTATGGTCACAGAAGGTTGTTTCTGTGCTGAGACGCAATCAATTTTCTGTAATTGTCTGTTATTGTCATTATTTTCTTACTCTCTTTAATGATGTATTTTGTTTAACTGTAAATCACATTGCATTTGATTGTGGGAAATGTGCTGTAAAAATAAAGTTTGGT
>OMLB01054950.1:0-10816 GCA_900302555.1 Myripristis jacobus
GCCCCCCATCCCTATTGGCTGAGCGCTGTCACATGTCTGTCCTGCAGACCAATCACACTCCAAATCCTTAATGACATGGAGGATATTTTTATACCGAGCACTTGTTGTTGAGAGGCCTTCTGTAAAAATTGTGTTAGGGTGGGAGTGGGATGATATTGGGTTGCAACATATTTATGCATGTATGTGTGCGTGTGTGTGAGTGTGTGTGTGGCTTGAAACTGGATAGGCCAGAGACGCCTGTGCTAATATGTCCAAAAGTATGCTTATGATGAGGTGCTAACTCACAGTGATTGCAGCTACTGGAGGCAGAAAAAGAGAGAGCGAGAGACAGACGGAGAGAGAGAGAGAGAGAGCGAGAGAGAGAGAGAGAGAGATCTATTTGGGTGGCGGTGGAAATGTCCCATCATGCTTCATGTTGACAGGACATTTGTCAAATCCGGATGATGCAACCGCCCCAAGTCTCCATTGTCACATGGCCTGGCTCCAGTAACCTAATGTATTTCTTGTTGGAAAAATAGTTTCAGCCACTTGGACAACTTCAGATGCACATGATTCAAGAAAAATACTCTCAGTGCTCACTCATACATATCAATTTAGATACACTGCTCTTTTCTGGCGCGGTCTGCTGCTAGAAAATCAGTGACACAAATACACTTTTTACATATAATGACCAAGGATGGAACTTGGGGATTTTGTGTTTGCCCAGTTTCAAGTGAAGACAAATTTGTTGTAGCTGAGCGTGAAAATTACTTAGCCGCTGTCTGGTAAATTCACCATCCTGTACTCAGTGGTTCATAAATTTTTTTTTCTTGGTTGTCTTTCCTTGCGGACTGGTCTTGTTAGTGGCTAACAAGACCATAGTATAAGTTGAAGGTCAGAGGTCACAGTCACAGCTGCAGCCAGAAAATAGCTCTCTCCAATGCAACACTGTACCACCAGTTTCTGCAAGGTCACAACACATATGCTGATCTTAGGCACCTCGAGTGAGACACACACACGTGGGAAATGTGCTAAGTATATCTAAGGATATGTGTGGAAAATGTTATGATATGAAATATTATGATTGGATGCTCTAACACTGCGAAATTGCTCTCGATAATGCAGTCTGAAAGGTTCCTTACGGTGAAAAAAAAAGCAAATTGCCACCACTGTTAACGGCATGGAAACCTACGTGTGTGTACAGCACGTCTGCATGTGAGTGTGTGTGTGTGTGTGTGTGTGTGGCCGGCCAGCCAGCATGCAGCCCCAACCTGCGGAATAGAGTGGAATTTATGCAAAAGTTCTCATATTCAGCAGTCATTTCCTTTTGATGTTCAAGCTCAGTGTTTCCAGGCACGAATTTTTTAACGCTAGGGAGGAAAAGGGGGAAAATGGAGAGAAGGAGGAGGAGGAGGAAAAGAAAAACACAAATTGGTAATTTCTTCATGGTGCAGGGAAGGCAAACTCTCCTCACCATGACCACACCCTTTGTGTCCTCATGTTCTCTCTGCTCCCAACCGCTCCCATTTTGCTACTATTTTCCTCTCCCTCTTATAATTGTCAAACACTATCATGTTTACTTTGCTCATCTAGTCTTAGGAATAGGTGTGTGTGCGCGCGTGTGTGTGTGTGTGTGCGTGTATTTGAGTGTGTCCTCACTCTCTTGGCTAACCTACCCTGGAACTGAGGAATGGGGTCAGGAAAAATGCCTTGGCCTACACACAAACACACACACACACACACACACACACACAACACTTGTTTATTGACAGAGCTAATGGAATTATGTTAATGTATGTGCATGTTTTCCTGTTTTAGTGTGCGCTAATCTACGCATGTGTGTGTAGATTAGTGTGTGTGTGTGTGTCTATTTGTTGCATTGTGTGCATGTTTGTTCCTTATTGTGCCTTTAGACATGGCTTTGCAGTTTAATTTGTGTGTGTGTGTGACTGAGAGAAAGAACTCATCTGTGTCAGTCTGTATTTCATTGTAAGCGTGCGTGTGCGCTGGCACTCACAAGTGTGTGTCTGTGTTTATCGATATTGCTAATGGATTTTCTGGTGGCCCAACGTTTGTTTGTTCTGTAACCCAATAAGGCAGTCAGTTTATAAGGCAGGCCTCCAGAATAGAAGCATGACTCATGACTCTGTCTGACACTGCTGGCGGTGACCCGACACCCATATCAGGTAGCTCGGAGAGGGAAAGAGGGAGCGGGAGAGAGAGAGAGGAGAGGAGGAATTCTGATGATCGATGGACCATCAAAGCAGGGAGAAATTTTAACCTGAAGGAGGGGAAAGAGTATATAAGCAGAAAGAGAGAGAGAGAGAGGGTGACCAAGAAAGACAGGCAGGGGTAAAGTGAGGGAGAAAAAAAAAAGCGTGATGTGTGATCCAGATTGTAGTATGTTTTTCTCAGCCCTGGTCCCTGAAAATCAGATGAAGTTTCAATGAGGGGGAGGAAGGCAGGACCTCCACATCTGGCTACGACTGACCCTGACACATAGCCACACAGACGCAGACACACACTTTTCATTAAGTTTGACTTTCAACGGGAGAGTGACTCGCAGAAAGATAGACAGGCAGACGGGCAGGCAGGCAGAGTGTTAGTCATACCGACACAAGCCAGGTAGTCAGGTTGGCCTACAGACAAAAGACTTTCAGATGGTTTCCCGAGAGTGACAATCTCTCTCTCTCTTTCTCTGCCTCTCTGGATGAGGTGACTCACTTCTCTCTCTACCTTGCAGCCCGTCTCCTCCATCTCATTTTCTGCCCTGGCCACATGAAAGGAGGCTGTAGGCCATTTCATACTTATGAGAGGGATTTGATCTGAGCCCTCCATAAAACGCTATACAGTATGTATGATGGTGACCGGGAGTTTGAAAAGGACTCGTGTGACACTGAAAAGAATGACGGGGATGAAATCATGGCTGCCGAGTAACATTTGGATATCTGTATATGCTGGGCAGTAGATAAAAAGTGAGAATGAGGTCACGCTCTGCTTTATTGAATGTCATATGGATATCCAAGCACTGACAATTCATGGAGGTATTTATATGGACATTCATATTGCAGAGATGTAGTCCTAATCTAAGACATACCACATGCTATATATACCGTAGTTTTATATTGGAAAAATTTCCAGTAATCCAATAATAAACTGAGATTAGGTGGACAAGAATATTAAAATGGCCTGTGTCCAACAGGAGACATTATGGGCACGAGAACAAGGTCTCCTGTTGCAAAGTGCACCTAGCATGTATAAAGCACACGAGCAAAATTAGTGATCAAAGCATTGTTCTTCTGGACCTACATAAAGGAGGAGAGTGGGTACGTCATTGCTGATTACCTAGTAGTTTCGGAAGGAAAGTCCAATGAGAACATTTTGTCCGACACAATGTTCAAGAGTGGAATGGCTCCTGGATTAGCCAATGTGATGCGAGGATAAGTCTGGACTTGTTTCAGTGATTTAAAAAAGTCTAATGTTTGAAGATTTGTAGTCCTTTTTCACAAAATGCATATGCCTCTGAGTCCTGCGAGGGTGTTCAGATGAATCAGACACTGTGTAGGATATTCACGCGGACATCTGGCCCTCAGAACAACTAAATTCATCCCCACGTCCTGACTGAGAATGATTTTCGCCCCTCTGAGAACATCATCATTAAAAACAGACACTCTGGCCGGGGCCTGCTCTGACTCTTTTCCGCCTGAACTCTGCGATCTGAAGAGGGGCTTGTACTGCACAGCACATCTGCTCAAGGTGAACGTCCTTCAGCTCTACCTGCGCAGGGGGAAAGCTAGCCACCTCGCAGCCAGTGAATCTGCATTTTTCCATTGAAAATAATGGCATTTTTGCAGAAAATATGCCGCCGTCTGAATGGCCCCTTACAAGGTCAATTAACTAGCTGGCCAGGGAGTTTAGAACGCTAAGGGTTAACTGGACGTGTAGTCTTAAGATTATGATTGGGCAGTAACACTTTAGAATAAGGGTACATCAATTAAGAGTAGTTAACACAGTAATGAGTAATGACTAATAGTTAATTAACAATTAATGAATTTGTTGTGTAATCTTTAACGAATGGTCAGTTCATGTTAATTTATTCATTATTTAACAGTTAATAAAGATGCTATGAAAATTTGTCAATACAGTTAATTAATTAAACAGTTAATTAATGCTTATTATCAATAATAAGCATTATGTTACTGTTAACATATGTCTTTTGTTATGCATTTCCCCTTTGGAGATTAAGCCAGCTTTCTAATCTATTCTAATCCAATCTTCAGGGTTTAGTTAAGGTAATAACTAATAGTAGGAAATGGTTGATAAAGATGTTGTCGTGTAGTTCACAGCTAAACTATTTCATTAAGAGAAAACTGCTTGTTTTTATGAAGGTTTATTTAAAGGTAATGATTGCCCACTTACTTCATTAATGACCACTTATGGTTAAGTAATGCTTGTACAGTATAACATGCACAATAATTTATGGGTTAGGCTATAAGTTAAGGAATGTTTACATGAAGATAAAGGAACAAGCAAACCTCCACATGAAGACCATGGATTGTGTCCACTGATCTCAATCTTTACCAAAAATAAGTCATAAGCTGGAGGATGGACAGGTAAGTGGGAAATAATTTCCCTTAAATAAGCATTTATTAAAAAAAAAAAAAAAAAAATTCTCTTACTGAAAGTGCTTAACTGTGAACTTCAAGACAGACGTTAATTGACATCTTCAACAACCCTTATTACTATTAGTTAGTGCCTTATAACGTGTAAACCCTTAATAAATGTTAACAAGAGACATTTGTTAACAGTAACTTAATGCTTATTATTATTATCATATCAATTAAATGTTATTTACTGCTTATTGAGGTATTAATTAATGTTAATAGCGCCTTTATTACCTCTTAATCAGTAAATGTCTACTTGACACATTTGTTAACTGTTAATTAAGTGTTAGTTGATGTTTATTAATGGACTAAACTTAATTATTGTAACTTTAAAGTGTTACCAATTAGGCAAACATAGCAACAAAAAATGTTGCAATTAAAAATATAATTTGAGACAAGAATGATATTTACTGTAAGACTAGAACAGGTTATGCAGTTTAAAAGTGAGTTTTGAAACATGTAAATGGCAACACATACATCACTTGTGAAACCAGTGTGATGTATGCACTTTGCTGCTCTGTAGCCCATCATCTGTTACATGTTTGCTTGTTTTGGGGTGAAAGATAATGAGGGAAACAGGTAGGGCTCCTAGGCAGGGAAAGATGGGGTAAATAAACATGGAAGTGACAAATTAAAAGGAACGGGGGAAGTGGAAATAAAGGAGAGTGGATTACAGTGATCAAGTTGACAAGGAAATGAATGAAAGCAGATTAAAGTGAATAAGGGAGGACAAGGGAGATAAAGAAAGAGGGAAAGCACTAAGGGAATGATGTAATGAGTGAGAGCAGATTAAACAAGGGAGCAAGTAGGGACACATACAGATAGAAAAAGCAAATCAAAGGAAAACAGACAAACAAAAAGGGAAGTAAATGAGGACAGATCACTCAGAGCAAGGCAGTTCAATGAGACAGGACAGGAGAAAGAAAAAAACAGGGGAAACTAAATGAAAAATGGGGAAACGTAACAAGAGCGGATCATTGGGAAAGACTGTAGGCCAGATCAGAGTTTCTATATTTTTGCAGTCCAGGTGGTCTGGCCTGTGCCATGACACTTCACACTGTGATTAGCTTGAACATTTCTCAATTCACCGTGAACCAGAGAGAGGTGCATAGAGCTGGGTTTGACTGTGTGAAAACACACAGACACACAGGGTCTGAGAGCGCTGATGACCATAACTCAAGACAACTCATGGATGAGCTAGTCAGATTTCATGTTTGCCTCTCTCTCACTCTACCATTATTTTCCCTTCTCCCCATTTGTATCTCTCACATGCTCCCTTCCTCCTTCTCTACCCCCCCTCCTCCACGTCTCCCTCACTCCTCAATCCCGTGCCAGCTCCAACCGTCCTCCAGCATTGTTCTCTGGCTGACAAAAAAATAGAGGATGGATCGTCTTACCTTTTCAGGAAGAAAAAGAAAAAAATACGGCATAACCTAAAACTCTCCCGGAACACTGACAAGAAAGGGGGGGAAGTGATGGTGTTGGTGGTGTTGGAGGGGGGGTTGAAGGATGACACAGACGCTTCACAAGAAGATAGAACCAAACCACAGGCTTGGAAAATAATGGTAATGATTCTCTCAAAAAGAAACCATCATTGTTGAAATGCAGCTCATGGAGACAGATACTGTAAGAACATGTAGAAATCGCCTGTGTTTATTCTGGAACAGAATATCTGATTTTGTTAAAGCGGGGATGACATATTGATTTGATTTGCTACCCCTGCATTAATACAGCCATAAAGCACATAAGGCAATGTAAGCTATATGTCCACATGCACACACACACACACACACACACAGTTGGCATGCCGCCTCCTACCAGCCTAACACTCTCACCACCACAGCAGCAGTGAAGATGATTCATGACGTTAATTACAATGGTTGATACTAAACTCTGTTAATGACTTCTCAGATTGCACTCTCTCCCGTCACTCAGCACCATGTCTGGCAACAGCCTTGCTCACGCCGAGCAAAGTTGACATTTGTGAAGCAGTTGTGGTTCAATTTGTTTCTCTGACCTGCTCATACACCAGAAGTTGAAAAAAAAAAAAAAAAGAGCTACAGAGTGAGGGGTTTTACTCCAACATGAAATGAGATTCACCCTCTGAAAACTAAAACCCTGGGGGCTTCACATATGAAACTGTGTAAATATACTCCTGGAAGCGATGTACGCAAATTAGTTGAGACATTGATACTTTGCACATATTCATTTTCAGATTCATGAAACGCGGTGTACACTGTGTCTCCTGCTACAGCTGACAAACACGGTGGATTTGCCTGTAACACACACAGCTTGTGGACACTCACACCGAGCCACAGTTGTTGAAACACACAATCGCTTGCTAAGCATGTGGATTGGCATTATGTAAAAAAACTGTAAGAATCACACAACATGTAAACAGCAACTCAGAATATTTTTTTGGAGGCATTTATTGCCAATACAAATAAAACAAAAAGTGTCACAAATAATAGTAGACACATTATCACCATCAAGGGTGAGAGCAACTGCTTCAGTACATTTTCCTGTCCGTTGTCTACTATTGTCCTCTAAAAGTGCCCAAGCAAGCACCGAGTATTATAAAATGCAAAGATAGCACACTATAATGAGTCTGATTTCAGTGTTGCCATAAATATTGCAATGACATGTGGAAGTAATATTACAAACCTTAATTATCAGTATCATAAAAGTTTAACTTCAAATCTTTAATTTGAACATATTACGTTACAGACATCAATTATGGGTAGCTCCACAGTGGAGTCAAAACAGATTACTGCCTAGACATTTTGCATACCCTCCGTTCTGCGTTGCCATATCCCACACATATCACCCTCAAAGTATACATAATGTTTGTAAAACCCACTATGCAATATTATTGAAGTCGATACACATCTTAAATGTTTTCGTTCACATTTTAGAAGATCAACGTGATCTGGATTTTCATAACTGAATAATGAATATCCGTTACTAATTTTGTTGTAAAGTTGATGTGATTTAAAAATAAAAAATAAAATAAAATAAAATAAAAAACACACTTCCATTTCTGGTCCACGTTTCTTTGTCCACTGGTTGATGTTTAAGGTGAAACGGAATCAAAGTTCGATCCCCTGCCTGTGAGCTATATCTGGGGGATTTTACGGAAAGCTGAGACCTTTCTCTCTACCTCACACACACACACAAACATACACACACAGGCACACCGGGTGGATCTTATCGTCGCAATCAGGTATGTATGAGAAAAACGACACACACAGACTCACTTGCCCTCTAGATAAGGAGGTACAAGTTTCCAGCTTTCTACTGCAGCCGTATCCTGTTACTAATACTCTGCCCTGGGCACACACGCCTACACACACACATACACACAACGGCACACAGGAACACTGACTTCCACCACGGGCCCCAACAGTTCAGTTTCTCACCCTTCTTCTTTGTCTTTCACCTTACCATCACCTCTTAACTCACACTCTGACCCTTTTACAGCCACTCACACATTGCAAAGGCGCAAACACATACATAAGATTTAACTGCTTATAAAAATGCACATAATCTATATAACACAGCATTATTCAGTGTGTCAATATACTCTATGTCAATATAATAGTGTGATACAAATAAAAAGATAAACAAATTTAAAATCTGGCATCCAAACTTTTGAAGAACATTGGTAAGTACACTGTAGTTGCAAGAATCTACCTTGTCACATTATTATTATATATTATAGTAAAGTGCAATACCATGGAAAACGCTTGTTCAAAAGCTTTTATAACTGACTGGATATTGGTTTTAGGGCGAAAATCTTCAACAAATGACTTTTTTCTTCCTTTTTCCATACACTATCCTTTAGGCTGCATTTGCCCTTTTGACTTCAGTAAACCAAAACCATAGACATGCCAGTGATTTACAGCCAGACACATAAAGGTGCAACAGCGTTAGTGGCTGCTCTACATGATGAACATTTTGTACAAATGCCTCTCTTTGTGTGTCATCCTTTGTCTTAAGGACAAAGGCTGGCCTTAAGACACTGTTAGTTTAACAGTGTTTCATTGTTCAATGTGTGAAATGTGTGTTGCAGATTTGTTATGAGGCAAGACAGACAAGCAGCAGACAGACAAATGCTGATTAACATGTAGACAGATATAACCGATGTGTGACAGTGCAGGTGACAGTGAGGGGAAGGCAGGTGAACAGAGCTTGTGCCACAAGAGTCGGGATATTTAAGATTTCTCTCCTTCCCACTCATCTTTCATCTTCTTTCCTTATGCGAACAGGTGCAACTCAGTTCCTCAAGGCCAGGTTCAAGGGTCATAACAGATATGCCGGGTCACAATGAGGTTATGTGAATTTGACTCTGAAACCCAGCATTTCCTTACCCCTGTGTCAAAAACTGTGCTCACCTGCATCCTCCTCACTGTCACCACCAGTCTGAACCTACGCCAAATGTTTATTTATCTGGCTGGCTCACTTTCAGCAGACAAACCACATCCATAAATACAGAGGAGCTCACCTAAAATGGATTGACACCAAAAGATTTCTAATTAATTCTAATTATTTTTGTGCCAAAGGCCACAAGCGACACTTTCCAGAGTAGGGTGCAGTGGCAAATTGAAATTTCATAAATATCTGCAATTTCAAGAGAGGAAAAAAGGCACTGACAGATTTAATGGCCTAATTGTCGAAACTATTTTCATCCCTATGAACTTGGAGTGCTATGACTTATTCATTGCATCCAGGCACCCATTATAACTTTTGCTGATTCAGCTGCAATTGATCTGCTGAAAGAAACAGAATAAATTGTGATGAATGAATCTAAATCAAAATGAAATGCTTTGAATTGAATTGAAAAGACCTAATATTTTGTTATTATGAATTGCAGATTTTTTGTCATTAATGTTTTTTTTTTTTTTAGATGATCCTTTCATGGCCACTGATGCTCTCTCTCTAAAGGGTTGCTATATGCCGATGCATCACTTTCATTCACTGTCTAGCTTGCTCGACCACCGATGCTGCCTTCCTCTCTCTCTCTCTCTGTTTGCATACTTCTGAGTCGCTACACCGCTGCCCCTCCCCATTCACTGTGTAGCTCATTATTTTTTGTCCTGGACACGGGAGAAAAACACCGTAAGTGTCAAAATAAGTTCCATAGCCTGATGCTTCAATACTGTAAAAAACGACGTGTAAAACAGCCGTTGCTGTATCATACATCTGCGGCCTTTTTGACTGATCTTCACAGGTCTTTAGTGTGTGAGTGTGTGTGTATGAGAGAGAGAGAAAGAAAGAGAGAGAAAGGAAGAGAAAGAGAACGAGAGAGAGATCCTCAATAGTAACTTTTAATTCATGCTCTTTTTGAAACATGGTTTCTATCAAAAGCCATATGACTTATGGTTCCCGACCACTGGAGTAATGCGTTTAATAAACTGAAACTGATACAGACGGTACAGCTAAACTTGAGAGGCTTTCGGATTTTTACATTATATTTTCTATACTGTACTATATTATATTTGAATCATGTGGTAATTTATTTTGTGATTTGAAAAGTGTTTGACAATACAACTGGATGCTGAGTCTCTCCTTGAGTTTTGCTCAGCACATACAGTAAAGCAGCCTTTAGTTCTGAAAAGGGAAGATACGCCCAGAGGAGATCTGCACTCTACTGGGTGCACTCTTCTAGTTTAATGGATAAAAAAAAAAATTGGCTGAAAGTACTGAGGTATCAAACTGTTGACTTGAATTTTGGTTTACAAACTCGAATCAATTTTTTCCAAAAAGAAAAGAAAATCAAATTACCCACTAGTGAATTAAGAAATGGATCAAATCATTCAAAGTCAAAGATTGATTACTATATTCCATATTAAATCCCAACATGAAACTTGACTGTTTTTGTTGCACATATTTCTAGATAAGTGTTGACAATATCTTCTAACAGTCACAGGATATTGACAACACCAGTTCAATTAAATTTCTACATCAGAATTCACATTCTGGAAAAAAAACATTTGCTGACAAAACACTCTCTTTCTCTCTCTCTCTCTCTCTCTCTCTCTCTCTCTCTCTCTCTCTCTTCCTTGCTGACTCGCTCTCTCAATCATGTATCTCCCGCTGATAATGTCAACACTAAGCTTAGCAGAAGCACCTGGATAACATGACAACCTGTCACTCTGCCTCTAAACCTCTCA
>OMLB01054953.1:0-90843 GCA_900302555.1 Myripristis jacobus
ACAGATTTGGAGCATATTTGCAAAGAAGAGTGGGCAAATATTGCCAAATCAAGATGTGCCATGCTGATAGACTCCTACCCAAAAAGATTGAGTGCTGTAATAAAATCAAAAGGTGCTTCAACAAAGTATTAGTTAAGGGTGTGCATATTTATGCAACCACATTATTTTAGTTTTTTATTTTTATTTCCTGCCTGTAAAAGATTTTTGTTGGTTTTTCGATTGAGTTGTACAGGTTATAGGTCACATTAAAGGTGGAAAATTTTCTGCAATGATTTATCTTGGTCTCATTTTTTTACATGACAAAAACCTGGCATTTTAACAGGGGTGTGTAGACTTTTTATATCCACTGTATATATATAGTCTGCTTGCACACTCTTGGCATTCTCTCGATGAGTTTTCACTTCACAGGTGTGCCTTATCAGGGTTAATTAGTGGAATTTCTTGCTTTATCAATGGGGTTGGGACCATCAGTTGTGTTGTGCATATATATATATCTCAACTGTCTCTCTATCAGAAAGGCTACTGCATTTATGACTGGAAGCTAACAATAGACATAGAGGCTAACAATCTACCATCTTTGTGGTAAAAAGGTTACTGTCCCTGGTACCCAACAGTGTCACTTATCCTACATTTCTTTCAGTGCAGTAATCACTGGTAGCTAAAATTACACACTATCTTTTAGACGGATTGTAGCAAAGGTAACTACTAATATCAATTAGGCAACCATTTAGAGTGCTTTGGTCAGTTTTTCTGTCTATCACTGGTGGTGCAAAAATACAAAAAGTCAAGGGGGAAATACTTTGTATGGCCAATGTACTTTGCACTTTTCACACAAAGAGATGGTTTATCTTACTAGCTGTCACACTCTTAATTCAGCAGACTGGTTGAAAATCCTCAACTAAATTTGCCTTCCACTGTCAAGGCGGTAATGTATGTGTTAACTATGCATTTTCTGTAAAATGTAGGTAACCAGCTAACATCATCTAGTTAGCTTGTTAACATTAATCCTTAGATTTTGATTTCTCTTAAATGATAACAGATAAAACAGCTTAGCTGCTCAGCATGTTGTTATTTAATTAAATAGTATAAAGTCAATAAATGTAATACTTACTAATGCAGTGAGCTCTGGATGGTGTGTCGGGATTGGGATTTGTGGTGAAAGTGAGAAAGGCATGTCATTGGTTGAAGCCCTGTTAGATTCTATTGGTTGCTGGAGGAAAGGGCTTGGATTTCTGTTAGAGAGGCTTTCTGGCAGAAAGCCCTGAGGGAAAACCTGCACATGGGTGAAGTTTGCCTGGAGGGCTTTCTGCCAGAAAGGCTTTCTAACCCTAATCCTGACCCCTTTACCTAACCCTCAGAAAGGCTCTGTGGCCGAGTGCCATGAAGGCAAACCTCTCCCACAACCGCTAACTGATAAAGCCCTTTTTACACCAAGGATGGGATGCAAACAACAAATGATTCCCAAGCGTTTAAATTTACAGCTTATACTCTGAAAGGTTGCTTAAGGTAATACAGACACTGAACACGCAACTGAGCAGGAGACTGACTTGCATTTACTGCTGGGGATACCAAATGTTCAATCACAGGCTTTGGGAGACATTTGCCTTCAGGACAATAAATAAAAGAGTTAAAGCATATTAACGATATCCTCACCCTTCATCTATATTTATGTAAGATGGCCAAGTACCATTTTGTTTTAAACTTAGTCACAAATCCACAGAATGGCTAAGAGACTACATACTTTACCATGCCAGATGCTAATCCATCTAAAATGGTAGTGTTTGATTGACCAGAGTGTTAGAATAGAGAATAACTCTCACTATGACTGAGAAAAAATAAGAAAAATACTGTGATGACATTTTTTGTTTAAATACTATTTAACATTTTTATGTAAACACCTTTGTGAGAAGGCAGACATCAGTGATGTTGCTTGGAACATGGAAACTGAAGAGGCAGACTGGAGACTAATGCTTAAGTACTGACACTGTAATAGTAAGTAATGGTATAGAGAACTGCCGATGGTAATCATTCTTTTTCCCAAGTACACCACTTCTTCTTGAAGCCTGGATTCAGTGACTGTTTTAGAACTAATACATGAGAAGACAACCATCAAAACATCAATATTTTGTCCTCTTTGTCAATATGTTACTTGACAACAATAATGTGGTTATGTAATTTCCAGCAAAATGTAGGATTAATAAAGTATCACTCATTCATTACGGGTATGATTCTCAAAGAAACAGTGTAAAGAAAGCGTATCTGTGGTACAACATGCAACGACATGACAGCTACTTGCTTATTTTGAAACATCCTTACCTTGAAGGCTCGACATTTATCTGCTCTCTCCTGTTTCTCCACAGCCACTTGCTGTGCTAATCTGTCCAAAGTAGATGCAACACGTGATTTATGACGGTTGATCTGATCTTCTATCTACAGGAAAACAGAAGGCACACCGATTTTAGAAACACTTGTGAGGTACCTGTGCCATTGAACAGTTAGAAACTGGTGGGACTCTTAATTAGTTTATTCAGTTATATTCCCAGATGCTCACCACATCTGCCGTTGGTGAACTTCCCTCCTCCTCACTATCACTCAACAGATTTATACATTCGAGCACCGGTCTGAGGGGACCCTCCTGAAGTGAGCACAACAAAATATGACATTTAGAGCTTTAAAAGAGGTCTACATTAATCATTAGGCCCTTTAAATAAGATAACTATATGGGAAATTGCATTCAGAACAAAGCAAGTTCATTATGACAACAGTAAACACACCCTCAATGTGTGGGAGACTGACATTGTCCATTCAGAAAGTTTGATCTTTAACACTGTGTCAAAAATACCTTAAAGATGATTAATTATAAGAATGCTGAGACCTTTGAGGTAAGGGACAAAGACTTCCTCTCAGTGCAGATATTTATTTAAGTGCCACCCAGAAACTACAATTAATGTGATGAAAATTTTTTAAATACAGAATAAATGAGCACATATACACAAATGTACAGCTGAAATACTGAATGCTTGAATAAATGAGGAGGTGAATCTAACAAAATATTCAACAGAATGACAAATTACAATTCAACAAGTGCAGACTGCTATACTTACTTTAAAACCATATAAAAGTGCGAACTGTTCAGATTAGCTCTTTTATATCAACTTTTATACAGAACTGCATGGAGGGCATATTGGCCGATTACTGTCACTGCAGTGGCTGATTGCTAGTGATGAACCAGGCTTTCCTAAGTTTACCAAATGTGGTTTGCTAAAGGCGACAGCAGGAGGCGAGCAGTCACAGGTTTCAGACCGTTCTGGAACGGCCAGCAGAGCCGAGAGGTCAATGCCACAGAGTAAACACACAGCTGGCATCCGTGTGTTTTCAGCCTTGACGTGTTCAATTGCTAATTTTCACATTTAAATTTTTGCCAGTTTGAGCTTCACAAATAAATACCCATTCATGCTCACTGTATTGGAGTGCCGGGAGACGGGGAAGATGACAACAGACTGGAAACCTCACCAAATCACACAGAAGCTGTCAGGATGGACAGACTGCACTGTGGGTAAGTGGGAAAATACCTTTGCTTGTATTTTGGGTGAACAACTCTATTAACACAGATCTTGATTTTGACAATCTACTCAAAGCACCTAAAGTAAACTAAAGACATTACTCACCATATTAAATTGAAATTGAAATGTTAAAAATAAAGGAGATGAACAAGGGACTAAGGAGTGTCGTCTTATAATTTACAGCGTAGTTGTATAATTTACAACTTGTTGAGTGTTAAAGAGAGGATGTGAGTATAGTGAGAAAAGAGATGATGACTTGTTAAAAGAACAAAAACAAACAAACAAAAAATATTCTTACTTTGTGCATAATTTAAAGCAAATTATTATTAAAACATGATGTGGTCATACATGAATGTCCCAATAAACTCAGCTGAGGTTGATTAGCTGACATCAGCTGATGTTCATTAGGTCATTAGTTTTCTACTGTTAAAGCATCCTCAAAGTACATGTCATTTTATTATTAAGACAGTTCATGTTGTCATCATAACTACTGTGACATGTGGCATACCATCCTAGCTCTCTGGCTTACAGCTGTGGATGCATTAGTCATATAAGAAAATCTAGAATAATTGTCCAAAATGTTATGCACCATGAGGAGTCCAGCAATGTCAGAGACACAAATCCTGATTTCTCTGCTGATGCTACCAGGTTAGGCGATTGATTTCTTAGCAGTGCTCATGTGAAGTATCGATTGTCAGCCGAAGCAGCATGACTACTTCAACCTTTGCACTTCAATAGTTTGAAAGAGACAGCCTACACTTTACTTACCGATACAAACTCCACTTCCTCCTCCACCTCATCGCCGTCTGCCTCAGTGGGAGAAAGCATTGTCTTCACCTGAGGGGAAACAAACAAGTGACGCTGCAAGTTAAAGCACTTGACTTAGGAAAGACAACTTGTAACACCGTGGAAACACTTTGCTTTTGACCTGTAGATTAGGTTTTGATCGATAAATCGCGGTCAGCAGCTGGAGTTGGAGACACCTTAGCAGACTGGGACAAGGCAACCACATGTAAACATCACCACAACAAATCAAACACACAACAAACAGAAGACCCGCAAAATGTGGACGGTTATTTCTGACGTCCCTGTCGTTTTCATGAGCAAAAATGTTTAATGGTGGCTCCGACTGTGGACAAGAATGAACAGGTGATAAGATCAACTATCAAACAGCGCAGAGCAGTAGAGGACTTTGGCACACTGCACTGCGAGAAATCTGTACAGGGTAGTAGCTGCTAGCCCGCTAGCTAGCGTTAGCAACAACACACCAAAAAACTGCACTGTAATGCAAACATGCCGAGGACTCAGGTGACGCTGGGTGCCGGTGCAAGCGTGAAATCAGCAAAATAATGACGTCGAGCCACATATTACCTGCTTGTCTGACTGTTGTGTACATTCAGGGCTTCTTTCCCCTGTGTCAAGGCATACCAAGCGGATACGCGCTAAAACAGCTAATGTGGTTTAGGACGTCATTCTTAATGCGTTTCTGTTATACTCAGGCGTGTCCCGCACGGGCGGAGTCGCCGCTATAAACGGTATAAAACGAGTATGATACGAAGAGCCCCGCCCATCCGAGGATGTGTGAAATCGGTGTGGCCATGCCTGGTCCTGACAGGTTGTGAGGACTGGTTACATAATGCCTGTGACGGCTGTGGTGAGGCTGTGGACACGTCGCCAGCAATTTATCATCCCCTCTCTCTTTATGTTTTTTTTTCTCCCAGAGAGGAGGCATCTCGCCACCTGATAGCAAAATTACATCTAAAGGTTTTTTAACTCACTGTTGACCATGATTCAGCTGTGTTGGCAGTGGTATTGCAGGCTAGATAGTACAGACTATTGGAGAAGGGCAAATAGAAATAGGTGTTGGTTTTAAAGGCATTCATAATATGCGCATACATTATAGTTTAGTCGTTTCAGCTCCTGCCTATATCTAATAATAGTCCACTATGCAAATAAGCCTTTCACAAAAACTAAAATACATTTTAATAAAATAAATTAAAATAAAATATACACTATATCCCACAGGAATGATGTGAGGCTGTGATTGTAATGCCATGGGATGGGAAAAAACACCACAGACTACAATAAAGTGACAATATTGTGACTCCCTATTATGTCTCACATACAATTTAAGGATTATTATAGGAATATTATAGTTGTTTATTATTGGTTAAGGCAGCCTAGTCTGCAGCAGATAGCCTACTGCGGTGCTCAGATGAAACTGCTGACTATCCCTGCATGCCCCTGTTAGAAAAAATAAAAAAAAACTTACGTCTCTGCTGAGTCATGGATTGTATCTTACATTAATGATATATCAATAGCTTGGGCCGACTAGTCTGAACCTCGTGCTCTGCACGGTTTGCTCTGCGATGATTCATATGTGTCATATTGTGTCAAAAGCCTTTTTTCTCATCCTAAGCTCTTAGCGATATTACGGCAGGAGCGGAGCCAGCTGTCTGTAGCAACGGGATCTGCCCTACATCTCGTCTTATGATGATCGCTGCGGCGTTTTTGGTCCTACTGAGACCATACAGTATTCAATGTGTGCTGCTATTATTGTTGCTTTTGCTTGGGACTATTGCGACAATTCTGTTTTTCTGCTGCTGGCATCGCAGGCTTCGTGATGGAAAGCATCCAATAAAATCTGTGTTGTCCGGACGCTCCAAGAGCCGCGGTGAGTAGCACAGGCCAGCCGCATCTCCTAATCCTGGCATGTCATAGGCAGTCATTCATAGTCTCTGTCTTATCTATGAAGCGTTGTAAGTCAGTGTCCATTATAGCCTGCAGTATATACATACCTGCAATATACCAGAGCAAACTCTTTAGATTTGGACTGTAATGAAGGTGTTGCTGCGTAACAGGACTATTTAGGTTATCCTGTCAGGTCTGTTTTAGTTAAGCTGCACCATAACCCAAAAGTGTGAAATGACATTTATTTTTATGAATGCATAGCCGGTGACTTGGGCTATTTGACATGTTTTTCATGATGCTGAATGTTAGATCACAGTAGCTTATTTCTAACATCTCCTATCTGTCCTAGCAGTTGGCCTCCGAGCGCATCATTTTCGATCAGAGGTAGGATAAACTTTTTTTTCTCACTGAGCTCCAGTTACTCGGCACTAATATTACACAGCTGTGAAAAAGTCACAACTTTAAAGCTCTCAGTTATCATTAAATGCTTTATAATATGACAAGGCTTCGCCCACTTCGCCTGTTTCTTTCGACTTTTAACCAGAACTGCATGACTATTTACGGACTGTGATGTGCGCATTGCGCATGTGTTATCAATAAATAATGCAGGAGAGGTGGCATTTTAATTTTTAAACATGATCGAAATGCAGTGCAAGCTATTTTCAGGCAACCCAAAAATAACAATTTAATTGTGAAATATGGGAAGGAAATTCACTTTCTATTTTGTGATGCGTTGTCATTGTGTCAGGTGCTGTCTGCCCAACTGCGTCAAGTACGCAGAGGGTTGCAAATTCTCCGTTTCCGGTTTACTTTCTACTTTCAAAATAAAAGCACAATAATTGCTACTCGGAACCAAAATTCAAATTACTTTAAAATGCATTTTTAAAAATATATAAAACAACTATATCATTATACGATTACTAACCGTGTAAGGTTCCACCTCTCCTTTATTGTTTCATTCTCTATTAATCTGTAGAAGAGGAAATTATTTTGCCCCCCCCTTGCAGGTTCAGTTACAGAGCAGCACTGCTGGGGCTGATGTAGGGTTTCAGTTTCTTGTTCAAGGACATTACAGCAGGGCAGGACACTCCCTAATCATTATGCCCCAGTGTTGTCTACAAGAGAATGTGTTTCTGTTCACCCCCTCTCCATCATGTGATCACAACATATTCACTTCAAAAACAAACAGATCCATAAGAAAAACGTCAATCTCAACAAAGAGCTGACAGTTGAACTTATTGTGATGCAAGTTTGTATTTCCTTTCAGTTCAAATTCTGGAGCCTCTGCAACATTTTGAAAAAATGCACTGATGTTGAAATCCAGTTGTTTTTCCAGACATCATACAGCCAAAATACAGCCTCCCCAGCTTAACTGTGATTTGTCGAAGTGATGTGATGGCCAACAGATGCTGCCTCTGAGTCTTAAGAAACCAAAAGCACATAAGACTAACAGTGCATTTAATTTAAAGAAGCTTTCTCTTGCAATCAGAGTCTGCTGAAGGGCAAAATAAATCTCCTGTCAGCCTGACACTTGCCTGTGTTTTGCAGGGCTTCAGACACAGTCCACGCCACGCCAGAAGGAGTGGGCGTATCCGAGTGGCGGAGGAAAAGCCGAGTCTGGTCGAGGTTCCTGAGAGCGATCCAGATTCCTCATCAACTTTGCGTAAACGCAAAGTGAAGAAGAGAGTTCTGCCTGAATTTTACCAGTCTGTACAAGTCACGCCTACACGCAAACCTGTAGGTATTCCCCTTAATTGTAGTTATAATTAATTATAAGATGATACTTTATGAATCTTCTAGGAAAATTCTCTTTTTGCTCTTTTATCTCAGTGGGGAAGCCAGGGCACCTCTGCAGCTACAGGATTCAATGACTTGCTCAAGGACATTTGGGCAGGGCAAAGGTTCACTAATACAGGGCTTGAACCAAGGCTGTCCTGTTTAAGGATTATCTAGGCCACCTTTTCTCTGAAGCCCACACATCCTAACATAACTTGAGCCGTTTGCCACATGCAGTGGTGGAAAGAGTACTATAAATTGCCACTCAAGAAAAGTATCGTTACTCTGCTGATGCTGTACTTAAGCAGAAGCAGAAGTACTATGTTAAATACTTACTTGAGTAAAAGTAAAAAGTACCTCATTTGGAATGGATTCAGAGGTTAAGTTACTGAGTTACTTTTCTGGAATAATAACTTTGTGAGATGTGTTTTTTCCCCCCATGCAATTCTAAAAGGACAAACAGAATCAGAAATACTTTACTGATCCCGGAGGGGAAAGAATTAGCACTTATTATTTTAATTTGAAATTTGGAAGTTACAAAAAAGTGACAAATAATAATAATAAATGTAGATTACTCCTCTCATCCCTGTTGCCTCACTAACTCTCCCAGAAATACTCCATAATTTGTCAGTTTCTGGTGGCATGGCTTCTGATGAGAGAGCCTCTAAAATCTGTGCACTACTGAAGTGGGTGTGACTTAAACGTTGCTAAGTACAATACCCAAGCAAGTAGAATGACTAACTTTTAAACATACTTAAAAAGATACAAGAACACAAAAGCTACTCAATTACAGTATCATGCATAAAGGTAATTAGTTACTTTCACCCCTGACCATATGTAGCATAGCCATCAGATAGGTGATTTAATTATGAAAAAGTGCTCCAAAGTACTTGTTAAAAACATTGCCAAAGCTCTCCTAAGTCTTGTAATAAATTAATTTGGACATCCCTGATAAATAGCCTGTGAAGTGAAACTGGTTAGCTTTATTTTCAGTCTTGCATTAGTAGATTAATCCTAAAGGCATTCCCTGAATAAAAAAAACCAAAACAAAACATGAAAACAAATGATATAAAGTTCTGTCTTCAGATTGGACTGGCTTGCTCCATCAATATCTTTACTCCTGACACAAACAAGCCATTTCAAATCCGTTTTATTCATTTTGATTGTATTCTCACATCCAGTTTGAATTTCTAAAGCTAATATTGCATTTCAGGCAGGTTCTATAATTTGTTTTGCATTACCTCTGCCACATTTGTCTGGAGCCCAGCAATGTGCTCCTACCTGTGCTTTCTAATCCATTTTAAATCTATCAGCAGTTTAAAGGTTCAGTAGAGAATATCAGACAGGAGTTTTACTTAATGTGGATCATCAACTCAGCTCTGGGTGCCCTCACCACCATTTTAAGCACCATGTCCTTTTAGCTCTGTATTTCTGTTTCCCTGTGTTCCCTCCTTCCTGAAATAGGACCCACATGACCATTTTTAAAACACGACTGAGCTCACCGTCCATCAACATTTTATCAAATTTTCACACAGAGCAAAAACAGACTAGAAGATGAGGATAGAGGGAAGCTTGACAACAGCAGAGGAGCCTGATTTAGAGATCGGTCCATTTTTCATGGGATGAAAAATTGATGGAACATAGGACAAAGGGATGAGGGAACACTGGGCCTAAGATTGGACAAAAATATTCATAAAGGGGGGCTGATGTTGTATGTTCTGCTGCCCTGATCTGTGAATAAAATACGTTTTTATTTTACCAGAGAAAAGAAATGTCACCTAGCGTCCACTTTGCTGTCAAGCGAATTTGATGGTTTAGTTCTCATTGTCTTCATCTGACTTTGTGTTTAGGCCTTGGCCACTTTGGCAAGAACAGTGCAGCGTAAGTCTAGTCCAGATTGTCTCTGGGCCTAAAGCTTAGACCACATCTATACACACAGCGTGCATGTTTTCATGTATTGCTGAGTGTGTGGATTCCTCTGTTTCTGGAAAATATTGATGCACATAATTCGGTGAACCATGTGTTTCTTTTTGCCCTTGCAAATTCAATTTATTATGTAATGATGTTTGTAATGTGACATTATTATTGTTTGTTGTCAGAAGGCTTTTGTGTGTTCACTTGTGTTCTTGTCCCACCTCAATTCATAGTGCTGCAGTAGATATCAGACACAAAATCTTTTGTTATTTTGCTCATTGCTACATTCAGCAATATGGAATACAAAAAAAAGAACATGACATAGCAACTTGGACAGAGCCACATATCTAGAAAAACTGATGTCATATCTGCCATGATAGTTCAACAGTTCTCAATTCATCCTAATTGAATCACAGTACTTTTGCCATACATTAAACAAAATCAGTTCTTGAAAACACTGGCATACTAAACTCATTTCAGATCCCTTAATGTCAGACATTGCATGCAGTTTTGTGGCACAGATGAAGAGCTAACTTGGCAGTGAGCAAAAAGACTTTGTGTGTGTCAGTAATTGTTTTAACAATACAAATGGCTGGGAGATTTAACAGATTATCAGCAACAGGAATAGCAATTTGAGGATTTATGCAACCATGAGAGCTCCCAGACATGTGAGTGACTAGACTGCAACGTCCAGTGCAAAGTGATGTCCCTTTCCTGTTGTGGTGTGTACTATTAATATTAATAACAGCACATCAGAACTAATGGAGGTCTAGACCAGTCCCTCCATGCATCATGCATAATGGATTTACATGCATACCTAAACCAAATTGAGCAAAATGAATAATCCATAATGTGTGACTTGTCTCATTGTCAAAAAATTGCTATTTAAAGCATGCTGTTGTGCAAATTGCTGTCCACTTTGTAATCCTTAAGCGTCACTAAATTGGGCAGGCCAGACTGGAATAGAAACGTAAAAACAATTGGCTTATTACTACCTGGTGCACATTTGAGATGTATACCTGCACAAAATGAATGATCAGATTTGTGCATGCGTCGTCATGTACAGCATGTGACCTTCCTTTTTTGTTCTTACATTTTAGGGAAACTGAACATCCAATCCAGATTGAATTAAGATTAGATTCAAAATGTGCCATGGTTTGTTAGAAGCTGACCTTTGCAAGCTATTATGCAGACTTCATATCTCATTTCACACTGTATTAACTGCATCTGTCTCCACATGTAAGCAGGCATGAATGTTTAGATTTTTTTTTTTTTAAGGTGAGAAATCTTTTGAGTAATTTATCTCTGTAACAGAAGCTATGTATATGTATTCTATATGTATGAGAATCACAACTGTAATTTTTGTTCGTGGATAAATTATGATCTAATGTTTGTGCTTATACAAGAGCTATATACACCAAAATAAGTATACTTACAAATGTTACCAACAAATTTCTGTTAAATGGCAGGGACAGTTTTAGTTAGTTTTAGCTTGGACGAAATGTGCATAAAGAATGAAAAGGACAGTGTTTTTATATGTATCATGTGTTAACAAATTACCAAGGGATATTTATCATATTCCTTAATCAAGAGAATAGGTTTTATGCACTGATGTATAATAAAAACAATATATTATAGATCAGTGGTGGTATGCCAAGTGATGGGCGGTTGGGCCTGGCATCTTTCATGTATTTTTATGCCTGCTCAGATTGCTCCATATATGAAACAAAGTGAATCCACCTTTAAATCCACTTTTTAAAAAAAGTCCCTATGTTATTCCAGTTACATTTGTATTAATATTTGTTTCATTATTCTGAGTGTCATGTTTTCTTAAATCATGGAGTGTTCTTACATTGTCTACTGGTTGGAGTTATGAACCAGCAGAAAGCTGATAAAACTTGTATAATATAGTCTGCCTGCTTTCTCATCTGAGATTTTATCACAGGAATAACTATGAGAAAGAGGCCGTGAATAATGCTGGTTTTTATCACCTTTCTGCTGACGCACACATGGCCCACAACCAAGAATGGGTGTGCACATATGGGTGTGCTGTTGATGAGCATCATGAACTATGTTCCATATCCTTATGAAAACACACCAGGTACTGTTGTAGAGGCTTCAACACTGCTCTGTTTACCTCTTGATGATGTAATGTCCGTCTGCACTTAACTACCCAGGATTATAGTTTTATGGTGCATTTCCTCTTTCACTATTGTTTTATAATCAAGCAAATTAAGTCTCATGGTATTGGTATTTTGTGCAGCCCCACCCTTTTTCCATCTCTGTCAAGTTGTGTCAACATATTGCAACCTGCACTTGTTCAGTTGCTCAATCCCAGCTGGGCGCAGCAGGGGCTGAAAACAGAAGTAAAGGTCACTCATTCATGATTTTCTCAATAAGTTACTTTTTTTTTTTAAGCTTTTCAAGTAAGTGTAACAAACCTCCTGCTTAGACTCCATCGAACAAAAGCAGACCCTCTTGCAGAGAAAATGATGACAAAGATGTATTTGATGAACATACATATATATTTTTTTCTTTTCCTTGGTGCTTGTAGGTATCCTGGTTCAAATCAAAATCAAAAATATCCATCTTAAAAAGTAATTTGGTCTTGTATTCAGTTTAAAAAATGTGTTTTTCTTATTGTTGAAAAAAAAAAATCAGCAATTGGCATGAAATAATCTCACTTGCTTCCTGTGCTGTTGCACTTTGTTTCAGGGACTTTTCTGGGAAATATATGTTGAGACAAGGTAGAATAAAGCAGCCCACCATGATCAAGGCAATAACAATTTATTCAAGAAAATTCTGGAAACAGGTTGATTAACATTGGAAACAAGGAGAATTATCTTATCCCACTGTCAGATGTTTATTATTACAAGAAAACAAGATTTTAAGACTGAATACAAGACTTGTTAAGATGGAGATTTTTTTTTTTTTTCAGTATACACTAGTGTTCTCCAAAGCAGGATCTATGGATAACCTTGGTTCCAGGATGGTGCCCTGCATTTGAGGAGGTGCTTCATTTCACCACTGTTTCTGTACAATGAAAAAAATATATAAGGACATCTGCTCTGCTCTGAGGTTTAAATGTTCCCACTGTGGTTATCCCCCCCATCTACAGTACAGGCTGTTACATAATTATGTACAAAGTCACCTTAACAAGAAGGGACAACACCTCCCAACTTATCCCAGGAGGGTCTCCTGTACCCTGAGGTGTATCTGTTGAGCTGTCCTTGACATGAGAAAGTTTGTGCCAGACTGAAACCACCTGGCAGACATTTTTCCCCCAGCCTGAGTTATTTGCAGCTAGCCAACACGTTTGTGTGGGGATGGCGCTGTAACACCGTCAGTGCTGCTGGAGCTGCTGTTGTTGGCTGCCTGGGCTACCGGGTATGACGCGGGGACACATGCAGCCTGTTCTCCCATCACGGTCCAGCTCAGCCTTGGCAGTACACCATCCGCTCTGCTCTCTGGAGGACTGACATCACCCCGCATCCTAATGCTATGATGAGGGATGAACTCATGGCGATAGCATCCCTGGAAGGGCGTGGCACCCATTTTAATTGACACACGGATGTATGCGGGGAAGTTAATAGCACGCAAATAAGAGTGTTTTTTTCCCAGCTGACAGGTCTTCATGTATACAGCGGTAAGTCTTATTGTTGACCTGGCGGGGGAGCCAGATACGATTGATTTCACTTCGCCTTTTATTGTGCTCAATCTTTTATTGTTACCATGGCTCACAGCGAGCTGGTGGCTCGTATTATCGAGCTTCCTCACACCTAACGTGCGTTTACATCACGCTGTTTACCTCTGACCCGCGATGGTGAGAAATTATATGTGATGCTTTCTTTATTGTCCACCGCTTTGTGGGCCTGTGGTGTATGCTTGTGCTCTCCTCATTCATTTTGCTGTATGTGAAATCAAGACAAGCATTGTTCCCCCTTTTCCCCCTTTCTTTTGTCTCACAGAGCTCCAGTTCAGGGAACCCTTCCCTGCACTGCTCCATGTCTTCCTCGGCGGATTTCTCAGACGAGGATGATTACAGTGTGAAATCCGGCTCGGTATCACCGGCACCCGGCGACACCTTACCGTGGAACCTCCCCAGACATGAGCGATCCAAGAGGAAGATCCAGGGAGGATCCGTGCTGGATCCGGCGGAGAGAGCCGTGCTCCGGATCGCAGGTGAGCGGCTCACACCTCAGGGAAGCCAATAACCAAACAACATAATGCTGTGCTGCTGTAGGCTAATGCTGCTATAGGGACCGTCTTTGCTGCCCAGTAGGGAATTATTGCACTGCATAGGTACATTTTATTATTACTATTATTATTGGTTTGTAATATTGCTGTTATGTTCCACTAATTTATAACTTGTTTGTGCTACCAAGTAGCGATTTAATGGCCCTTTTGTGTAATATTCAATAGCATTTGCTGTATTCCAATGAGGTTTTATTGGTTTGTGAGAGTCTTTAGTGAATTTATTGTGATGTTATTGCACTTTTTTTTTTTTAATTAGTATTACACTATTCCAATTGTAGGGTTTGTAGGGTATGTTGCTCAGTAATACTTTTAGCTTTACCTTATTTTATTATTTGTTTGTCTCCTATGATATTGTATAGTAATTCAGGATGACTCTAGTTGTTTTTCATAAGGGCAAAGCAGCCTATAGTAATAAGTAATAAGTAATAAGGATTGTTTGAGACACTGCTCAGTTTCATAGATCAAAACATCCAGTGACACTCTTGGGGCCCACACATGCTGAATAAAAATCAGGTTTAGACAGATTTTGCGCCTGGAAACAAGATTGAGTTCAGCAAATGAAGTAACAGCCCACAGTGGATGCATATAGCCTGCATGAACCCTGTTATGACACGTCGGGCAAGAGTGATACTGTTACAAGGAAGATTTATGGAGCATTATTTATGTCACTCCCTTGCATGGCATTGATCAGTTGTAGTAGACAGTTTGGATAATCTATAGCTGGCTGAACCAAAGACTGATCCTGACACACTGAGCCGGGCTAAATGTTTACTGACACCTTGCAGCTCAGAGGAATTTGTCTGACAGTAGCAAGTGACAGCTGATACTGTAAGATCCATGTAAAAGACCGCAAAGAGTCAAACTGGAATAACAATTCACCAAGACAGCGGTGCTGTAAGTCTGCCAGCACAATTTAAGAGGCTATAGGCTTAAAGTACACACTTGTACTTGAAACAGTCCAGCAAAATGTGCTACTTTGTGGAAAAAAAAAGACTGGGGCATGCAGTGAACCGGCACAAAGGCACCTGGCAAGGAATAGCGTTTATAATTACACACTGCAAATAACATCAATTTTAGTTAAAAAAAAAAAAAAAAAATCATAAACATCAAAATAAATATTATCTCCCAAAACACACGTGAAAAAATCCACACGTGCAGCGAGGTAATTCCACGTGTTTCCACTAAAGTTTCACCTTTTTGGAGAATTTTGTCTACTTTGAAAAAAGCCACTCAATCATTCTGTCCTGTTATATTACGAATATTAGATACTTTTTTCCACAAAGACGATTTGCATGTGAACTTCTCTCGCAGCTGAAAGTTTTTTTTCCGCTTTTTATGCGCATCTGAAAACACAGTAAAAGGCCACTAGGCGAGCAAATTGAGAAGACGGGTATTTTTTTGCAGCGCACTGGGCGCAGGACGCTCGCCAGTCCTTCCTATCAGTCCAGTCAAGCCCGGAGAGGAAGTGCCGTTTATTGGACAGACCGCCGACTAGGGAGGGATGTAGGGGCGTTTCCTTTAGTGCAACAACAGCGCCGATCACTCTTGAGTCCCCAGCGCACACACACACACACATACACATACACATACACATACACACACGCACACACATACAGTCGCACACACACAATCTCTGTCCGCCGCTCGTGAATGTCCAGTTTGTGGATCCCCGGTTATGGCTCACTGCACACCACAGGCTTATGTGCTATCGGACGAAAAGGAATATCTCCAAGCTTATGAGGATGTTCTGGAAAAATATAAAGGTAGGATCAGTAATTAGTTTGGGCTTTAAGTGGTGAAGAAATTGCCTGATTGTAGCTTGACAGGTCAATAAATGTCAGGCTGCCCCTCTCAGTGGTGACCCACTGGTCTTAGCGTCTATATCCTGGCAGTGGAAAAGTGGGAATATCTCTTGCATGACATCACATTCAGCCTGTATCTTAGTAGCCTTGACAAAGACTTTATTGTAAGCCCTTGTGTTAACTTAGCTGTATTTGAATGAGCATTAGATTAGAGGATTATTTGTGTTGCTCATCTGTATATTGTTGAAATTTCGCTTGGAATATATTAGATAGAGGTTGAATCACTGCACCTAGCCGTATGATTACAGTGTCTAACGTCATTTATTGTCAACTCGGACACAAAACCAAAAGCCTAACGCAGTATTGATGGATGATTCTATATATGATGTCAGAGAAAATGCTACTTTTGTGACAGAAATCAGCTAAATACTTATATTCTTTACTTGTATATTTTGTATTTAATTGACTGAATGGTGCGTAGGTGACCGATGTGGTGTCCAGAAGCATAATCTAATAGATCCTAAGCCAGAGCATGACATAGCTGGGCCAGGCGTCAGCTCCTATCATTTCATGTTGCGCTTCCTTTTGCATCAATCTGACTAATTAAAGCAAACTCACTGGACATACGAGGTCTATGTTATTCAGTGCTCTTTTGACAGCAGTGGAGTCTATTAGCTCAGGAATCAGCCAAGCCTATGAGGATATGACATGAATTCAAACTGGCAGCAGTCTCTTTAACTTGTATTTCTGTCTTCCTCTCACAGTCAACTGGAGTAAAGGAAACAATAAAAAGGGAAAAACAGGTTTCTTTACCATTTGTTATGTGCTGTTCTATGGATTGCGTGGTCCAGGCTGGTTCTCTCAGCTGTTCAGTATTAGAGCCAACACTGTCAGTCAGCTGTGGCTGGGCTCAGCCGCCCTGCCTGGACTCTAATGGGATCATATGATGTAGCATCATTTGGAATCTGTGGCTGCTGTCTTGAGGCAGCGTCCCTGTGGCAGACAATGAGACAGTGAGCTTCCTTATGATTGCCGCACGTTGCTCTCATTGCCACAAAGATTATTAATAATTTGCATTCTCTTGTCATTTTTTAAATGTATTGCTTAGGGCGTTTCTGTTTACACTAGTTGTTACATATAGAATGAAGGGAAAGACTTTTTTCATCTGTAGCAAGTTTACTGATCACTTTTACTAAAGTTTTCGCATTTTATTTTCAGTTTTATTAACAATTTTCACCAATAGCCATTTTATAATGTTTACTGTTAGTTTAGTGAAGATTGTTAGATTTAGTGAAGTCAGAAAAAGGTGCAGCCAGGGAGTGGTCTTGCTTGGCCGGGTGATCACTGTCATGGAAAACTATAATAGAACAATGTTTCCATCAACTGTGTTTACATCAGGCCCCTTGTGGGCCCAGTGTTTGTGTACTATCGGCAAGAATCTATCACCATTTATTTTCCTGGGGTCTGTTCAGGAGAAAGGTTGCAGTATCAACAGGCTATAGCACATTGGTAAACACAATCAATCAGGCGTTTTTCTTTGCGCAGGTTAAGGGCCGCTTGCATGAACTGCATGAGGAGCCAGCCCCAGGCCTTTTGGTGACCCCTGCACAACATAGTGTTTGTGGCTTCAGACCATTTCCACTTTAACCATCAAATGACCTCCAGTGCTAACAGTATAATAATTGCATTATGCGGCCCTGTTCACGGTTGTGACCCTGAACATTCGTTATTACGCCGGCTTTCCTTTTGTGAGAGCTGAGCAGCAAGTCAGATGCTGACGCAATATGCATCTTTAGTTTTACAAAAATATCACATTTAATTGTTAGTTTCTAGAATTTTTTAATGTGATATTCATACAAATTATCATAAGCGCAAGCATGTGCATGGGTCCTTCATCAAGATGAAAAATTATCATTTCAGTGAAACAGCTTTATAGTAATCCATATGAATTTCCCTTTCCACTTTCACATGTGGATAAGTGGTGTCAGTGCCAGCTATGGTCTCTGCCATATTACTGATTCTGCGGCCTTATTTACCGTCGACTTGATCACCCAGAGCCTGAAGCTTCTCTCCATGTGATTCTTGGATTGTCAGAGACACTTTTCATAGCAAAATCATCAACAGTAACCAGACAAAACACATCTAAACAAACCAGAAGAGAGAGAACAACCAGAGGCAGAGTCAGGGTGTAAGGAAACAGCATTTTCTTTGTCTCACCAGTTTTTATTTAATCATATGAAGATAAACATCTAGGGCTTAGTAATTTTCACATTAAAAGGTAGGAGTTGCTGCAAAGCATGTGAGCTGGGATACCTTTGTTTGCTTTATTAACTTAGGATTATCTTTATTATCGAGACTGATGCTATAAACTTTGAAGCCACAGGTTAGTTTGTGTTTAGGTGGGCACATGTTTTTGCCTTGCGTTGTTTTCTTTACGTTATATAATTCTTTTGTGTATCATAATACAATTGTTCTCAGAGTCATAAAACATATTCTACACATCAGATGTAATGTCGGCTGTCAGTTACAGCTAAAAAAATACAAAAGCTGGAAACAAAAGATTTCTTGAGATCATCTTGGATATACATGCCTCATTGTAGTAAGTGCTGTGGTATGGTATGTGAGGCATGACACAAGTACTTGTTCACCTCCAGTGTAACCTTCAGTGTGCTCCAAACATAAATAGACTCAACAATAAAGAGAGTCATTTAGAGATCATTATCAAAAACTCAGAGGGAAGTCGTGATATTGTGATATTTCTCACGTTTTGAGTGGAATAAAAACATTTGTCTGGGGACATGTAGTTCTTACTACACCATCACAAGGAATGCCACACTAATTAGGCGTTAGGGTTAATAGTACACCCAACAAAGGTTTGCTTCGGGTCGGAGCTGAAATCAAATACAGGCTTTACAAAAGACCTGTAAATTTGACGACCGAGTTGAAGGCATGGCTTCTTAGACACATACAACAGCTATGGCCTTGGACACTGACTGTATAGGATCACACTGTTCTAGCCAAGCCTGCTCGGTATGTAATCAGGATGAAGGGGGCATTATAGTTTCCCAAACAGTAGATCACCCCCTGACATACAGAAAGATCAATCGGCCGGGGCGTTTGTTGCTTCAGTTGTCTCTTTTCCATGCCAAGAGGTTCTTTTGATTTACTTTCAGGACGTCCTGCAGAACCAATTACTGTGTCAGACTGGCGCTCTTATTCTAGAGTTGAACACAAATGACCTTTCTTCACCTTTTGTAAAAAAACTCTTGTCCATTTAGTGAGATCGAGACCATTTTATTTAAGAATGCAAAATTTGTTTATGACCAGTTCTCCTGTGTTATGCTCGCAAGTGGCTATTTTTTTTGTCATTTGTAGCCAAACATCTTGTTTTACGCATTAAGTACCGATAAGAAAGTGTGCATTTTATGTTTTGCGAGTTGGACTTAAAGTCACGGTGAAACAGCCCTTTGAAAGCACCTTGCTTCTGTTATTTGCTGTATTTCCTGTTGAAACAGGTTGTTAGGAGGGGACATAGTGCTGGGAAGGACCGCTCAGAAGTCAAAAGAGTAGGATATCACTCAGGGAGAGAATGGCAGTTTTATTTGAGGGGACAGGCAGAGACTCAGGATCGTCCAAAAATCTGCCATGGCTCTATTGGTGGTTTATTTTATTCAACCAATAGAGCTATGTCTATTTTAATGTGTGTTTTCTGGGACATGATGAGGTAATCATCACTTTCTGTTTTCCAGGAAGTGAAAGTGATGTCATTTTGATATAAAAACACAAGAACACACAGATCTTGAAACCCTTCCTTTACATTTATTGTTAATAGATGTATATTATGACACATAAAACTAGCAAACAGGTTGCAAAAGTCAATTTTCATTTCATTGGGATTTTAATGAACATTTCTGGTGGTTGTAATAATATTGGTCATACATTTAGAAAAACCTGCCATCAGATTCGTTCAAAAGCTCAGTTCTGGAGTGGAATATGATAAGGACAGATAGTAGATCATATCATTTTTGCTGAAGGAGGTCTTCCCTGCTCATTTTTTCTGTGAATGTGAATTAGTTTGGAAACACACAGCCAATGCACTGTTAGGGTTTTGTTATTTTTTTAAGGACAACAGATTGATGACAGTGTTGAATATAAACAGCTGGATAAAAAATCCTTTTGGATGCTGGCTCTGTCTAAGTTGTATATTTTAAAGGGTGTGGTCTGACAGTTTCTCCCTGCAGTTAACTGTGTGTGAGCATCACTGTGATCCAAATGATGATTTCAAGCCTCTTTACAAGCAGCATTTCAGTAAACCCAGTGATGAAGGATTGAAAATGATCAGAATTGACGTTTTTATACTTAATTATGAAACACAATGATGAGCCGCGAGAGCATTGTTTTTTTTGCACAGTCACTGTCTTTGTCCATCCTCCTGGGCCGTGCCCAGCCCAACCCCTCTGCTCCATGTCGACCGCCCACTCATCACATTCAACTGGCCCAGTGGCCCACACACACACAGCAGGCTCCCTCTGTGGAGATTGTCTGCTGCTGTACAAAAGACACTTTGTGTTTAGGGGAGCTGCATCCAAGTTCCACTTTTGTTCATGTGTCAAGTGTACAGTGCTTAGACTTTCTTTCTTTCTTTCTTTCTTTTTTTTTTTTTGGTCCGTTCGTTGAGTTATAAAATTCAAACAGGCATGCTTCAAAGGCAGCCCCCACCCATCTATTGCCTAAATGAGCCTCTTTGTAGTTGAGAGCTGAACAATTGCGTTACAGCCCCCCAAAAAACTGAAGCGACCCACCACAGGTTCAACAATGAGAATACATGAACTTGTAAAGTGGAATACGATGTCCTCAGTGTATGCCCTCTGTGATGTGAGACTAGATATTATGTGTGATTTTGGATATTAGAATATTATGATATGGCATAAGCACTCATTCCTGGTTCAAAAGGCTACATTAAATTTTATGAACTTATTAGACTGTTTTAATTATTCTTTTACTCGTCTCTTGCCTGCTTTGCCATCATACCCACCCATAACTGTTTATTAGAAATCTTTTTTGTGTAAATATCACTGAAAAGACCAATACCCACCCCTATAGTATCATTGTAATATTGATATTGATCTATACGGTCATAGATGTCGAGATTTATAGCCCTAATTTGACAGATATTTAAGTTTGCGTTTTGAGTATTAGGAACAGCATATCTGGAGCTCACCTGTGAAAAGTTAAAATCGCTGTTTTCTCTCTAGGCTAATATCTCTCATGATTTGTTTAGTGTATCCATGGCCGTGCTAAAAACAAATCATCACATTTCAAACTCAACTGAACCTCCTAGATAGGGCCATATCCCATTAAGGAAAGGATCAAAACTGAAGTACTGCTGATTATTATTTGCTTTAGGTAATATGAGTTAGAGGTAGACAAATAATCGAGTTGGATAATGTAAGTACAGGGATATACATGCTGTATCAAGGGGCATTGCTCAGCTGCTGCAGTTGAAATGTAAAGTGCTAACGGCTATTTCAGTGCCTCAGATTGTTGGAGGAGGTCCCGACTCTAATGTGTCAAATCGGTGCTCTGTAATATCTCCATCCATCCATTTTCTATACTCGCTTATTCCTAATCAGGGTCATGAGAGGGCTGGAGCCTCTCCCAGCATGCACAATCCTGCAGTAAAGTTTAGGAGAACAGGTCTTACTCTGAACCTGTTAACACAGCCCCCTCTGGGCAGATTGCAGGACAGTCCTGCTTTGAAACCTGTGAAATGTGTTGCATGGACATCAGCTCAGATAAATGTGTCAGTTTCTATCTGCATTTAAAATGTTAATATTGGAGTGCTCAGCTCCTCTTCGACTAGTTTGCTGTACAGGTTACATGTTGAGCAGAAAAATTAATAAGAGCCTACAGCAGCACATCAGAGCACTAGAGCTGTGCTGAAGCGTACGCTATTAAATTTCCTGAAAACTGATCCAGCCACTAATCTTATTGCCAAGGCCTTCATTGATCTGACTGATACACTGATTCTACCAACTAAAATGGGTGGAGTAATCTAAACGAGCAAAGCTCTGGTGAAGCTTTTTCCTGCTCTATCTGTCGTCTTCAGTCGGGGAATTATGGAATTTCTCTGACTTAAAACCGTACAATGACATTATCACAGACTAAGACTGTATATTTCTGTGTAACTCTTTTTGCTATGGTGGATTTAGCTTTTAATCATGTTTGAGTCCTATACGTTTCTATTTGGAGATGCACAGGCCTCATTTTTTTGGCACAAATTGAATGCACTAATTATATTCTGTTTAGAGAGTGACATGAAATATGCCTTACATGCAAGTTCATGGGTTTGCATTTATATATCTGTGCGCCTGCTCACTATTATATATCCAAATGTTATATTTATATGCTGTCATGGTGATGGGAAGACCAGCATGACCGAACCTCATTCCTTTGGCTCCGCTTCGCTCTTACATGAGATCATCCTGTGAGTCTCTGTCCCACCCACTGGCTCACGCTCTGTAACCATAGCTAACCCAGTCAGGCCAGCACAGCTCCTCTCTCCAGAAAGCAGCAGATGCTGGGAAATATTCCCATATTAGCGGTAGGAAACAGAATTTCCTCTCTTCTCAGTGTCTTAGGAGGCCAGGAAATGAGCAACTCCATCTGTTAACTACACATCATGAAACTGTAGTTTTAAAACCATTGTTAAACACCCCCAAACGACCTTAAGTGTGACAAAGCCAGTAAAAATAGAAGGACCACAGGACAAAAAAGCGATCTAATAAGCAGCTGACGGCCTTCCACATGGCATGATTAATATTTGTGTTTGTTCTGCAGCGTCACCCATTTTCCTCCAAGAACAGTGGGTGTTTCTTGTTGTCAGCTGTGATTTACCTCAAGTGCCACTGTAATAAAATTAAAACTCCTTAAGCGAGTTGTGTGCAAAATGCCACTTCCAGCGAGAAAACCAACAAACTACTCAACAAATAGTTCTGTCGCTACTTCTAATTTAACTGTTATTATTGTACAGTGGTTAATCACATTCAATGAAAGCTTTCCAATCTGGATTAGTCTGTAAAACAAACGGTGCCAGTTTGCAGTTAGGCCGGTCAAGAAAAGAAAAGTTGCACCTGAAACTGATCAAATTGTAGAGATATTTGCTAAGATGTGAGGTTTCATAATATATATTGAGTCTTCTTTGCGTTGTTGTGTGAGTTTCCAGCAAGATTTCACGTTCTGCATACATGGGCTGATTACGTTAGTCATGCTTAAATTCATGTGTTTGGACTTTTCCATGTGTCAAGCCACCTCTTCGCAGCTGTTCGAGACAAAAACGTAACAAATATGTAAACACAAATGCTCAGTAGATCCATATTTGTAGAAGAATGAAAGGAGCTGTCAGAGTAGCTAATATTTGTGGTTAGTTGGGTTATGTCAGGCGTATGTTAGAAAGTGTCAGTGCTCCAAAATAATATAACATGGCTTTGAAAAGTGTACATTTATCTGACATGACACTGAAAAAAACCCTCAACTTTTACTTTACAGTTTTTATGTTTAAAGTTTCAGTCATCAAAATGCGTTTTTTTTTTTTTTTTTTGCCAACATGGTTGTCATGATATTTTTTAACGAGCCTTAGCGCAAAAACAAACTGTCACTGTGCTGTGATGTCTTGTTCCTTTGATATTCTGTTGATGAGCTTTGAAGTTCTTTGTCTTTTCAGTCATGGTGGATATTGCTGTCCATGCAAAACACTTTTTACTTCTTACATTTATTCCAAACAAACTGCTATTGCCGCTGCTGGTACCATAAAATGATACTGGAAAAGCAAATTATTCCTTGGTTTCTCTTTATTGTTACCTTACTGGGTGCTTTGCAACAGCAGATGTGGCAAACTTTAATGTTTTTGTGAGCTGTACATAACTGAAACCATGGAAATTGGATTTCTATGATTGAATCACTGTTTTGTTACATCATCGGGTGACAAAAAAAAGTAGCAACACAGGCGCCAGGCCTTAATTGTATGGTTTAAATGCTGTTATTTTATGTTGTTTGTCTTGACCAGGTTTGACTATAAACTGAGAGAGTGCCGTGGGAAGAAATCCCTTCACATGCAGAAATACTCTCACCTCAGCATGGCAATTGCAGCTGTTGAATGCACACATGGAGGCCACTGCTGCAGTGTGGGAGTCTGTTTGTGTGCCTGTGTGTGCCCATTAGCTGTCATTAACGCTCCCTCCTTTCCTCTCCTTGACTTTGTGGAGTGGCTGTGTGATGATAACTCATGCCTCGAGGCACTTTGCCAGCTTCACCTTCATCTCTCATGCTTTTCATCAAGGGTCCTACAATATTCCAACTTATAGCGTGGGGCTTTGAGAATTACCCCACAAGTCGTAACTCAGTATTTGAACTCAATAACCTTCAACATATACACTGTAAAAACAAACAAACATGAAATAAAAAATACTAATAATTAAGTAGTGACCATGTGATTTCACTTCCCAGTGTAAAATCAGGCCGGATTTCCCTTTCCAGTTCCCCTTAATCCAATTACATAATTCATTTCTTTGTGTGGCATTGCTTAAGCCACAATTGCTGCCCAGTGTGACACTGCAG
This sequence comes from Myripristis jacobus, assembly GCA_900302555.1. Classification (NCBI taxonomy): domain Eukaryota; kingdom Metazoa; phylum Chordata; class Actinopteri; order Holocentriformes; family Holocentridae; genus Myripristis; species Myripristis jacobus. The sequence goes on from OMLB01054953.1 coordinate 24,620, forward strand.
CTTAGTGTGAAGCTGAGGAAAATACTGCTGGCAGAATGAGAATGATGAATATTGTGTGTGGCGGCAGTAGCTCATATCCACTCAGTAGCACTCAGTCAGCAGACACAAAATCATGGTAGAGATGCTGAGACACCGCAATCTATTTTGCATTTTGCGTTGGACTCGCTTTTAACCCAGAGACGACGGTAAAGACTGACTGGAAAAGCTGCTTTGAAGCCTCTTTCAACCACTGAGCTGTCCCGGCCACATATTTGAGAGACTGCCCTGCCCTTAGGAGAAGACTGTGACTGTAGTATTCTCACTTACAAGGCATGACAGAAATGCACCCTCCAATGTCTCTTCCTGTTTGCCTCGCTTGTCTTTCTGTTTACCACTCCTCCAGATTACTCATGGTGACAGCATGCCCATTAAAAAGACAAGGCTGGAAGGTAGCCATTTTGTGCTGATTCATCACTCTTGTGGGCTTCCGTTGTATCAGAAATTGCACCCTCCGCACCGCAAAAGCCCCCAGTGAGGAGGAGGCTTCTACTTATGCCAGAATTAGGCGCAATCAACCAAAATTGTGCAAAAAAGCATGTAATATATTGACTTCATTCAAGGCAGTAGTGTTTTTCAAAGACTCTCCTATTGCCTGTCAACGTCTGGGCCTGCACTAGCAGCAAAACTGAAGGACACATGCCTTTGCCTGCTGAGTTGGTTGTGACACTGTGGCTTAGAGATGTTAGAGGAGAGCTGTTTAGCGAGAATGTTTAGCGTGTCCTTGTGACGGGCCAGAAGCTCGTGGGCTTTTCAGTTCAGTCCTCATACTTGTTTTGATTTCCCTCCCGTGTGACAGCGACAGGATTACTCAGCCTGGATTTTGATTGCAAAGACTTTTTGACTTTTACTCTGCTCTGAATGTGAGGATATTTTAGGCGCCCTGAGATGCCAGAGGGTGTCATTGGCCTCCTGCGTCCAGCATTGGCCATTGGCAGCAGATGTAGCGAAACCGATCTGTGACATTAATTTATGTTTCTGTTCAAATCAGTCTGTGAAAGTAAGTGAGAGACCAGTGTGAAGTGCTGCGGCCTGTCCTGCTGCGGGAGGCTGTCCAACTGAGCTGGGAGCCTGTGCCATTGGAAGTCCGCAACCTGCCATTTACTCAGGAACAGAACCAATGTACAAACTGGGCATTTTTGAGTTTTTTAATATATAAATACAACCAAGGGAAGCTTTCAGTGAAACCTGTAGCAGACCATGAGACAGACCTTAAGCCTTTACCACAAATAAAACAAACAAACAAACAAAACTCCAACTCTGGCATTAGCATTTCTGTCCTATCTTTGCTGTATGTGAGGAAATGAAGGTAGCACAGATATTATGTGGCCTGCAGTTGCAGGGACAGCATGGTTTAGGGTTGTAGCTATTTATAGCCATGCACATGTGCTTCACTGAGGTCTACAAATAAGTGTCTCAGAAGCTCTCTGGCCGTCTGTTTTAATACTGTGCTGGACTCTTGACCGGTCTAGCCTCAAAGGGTAGAAAAATGCACTGGCCACATGCTACACTGCAGTGCTGTGAATAATGATTTATAATGTTGTTTGCTGTCGTTTTGGGAAAAGGCAGTGCCCTCAAGTATGCCTGCATGCTCAGTATAATACTGCAGCCCTTAATTACCACCAATTTAACTGCTTATCACAGAGTAAATATACACTTCAATACGTGTTTTATGGCCAAATTGGTTGCCCTAGGTGGTGTTAGGCAGTGCTCCAGGTTTTAAACATTAAAGGACTACAACAACCTGGCTGCACTGGTTACTTTATCCAGCATGTGATACATTATGCTCAGTAAACATGACTAGTATTATGATACAAATGAGTAAATGAGGATTTGTAGCCGCACTAAGGCAGGGTGGGTATTTCATCCTATTGGTAAAAAAAAGGCAAAAAAAACAAAACAAAAAAAAAAAGCAGCAGCTTTGAAACTTCCTTCAATCGGAGAAGATGACTCTTCCATCTAACTTGTTTAATTTAAAGCCACAAAGCTAAATTTTGTGCTGTAGAGTTATAATAGTTTTCACTAACAATAAAAGAAGAGGTTTTGCTTACAGCATCTACAGGCCCTAGAATACCAGCTTTGCATTACCAAAATGTCTGTAATATACAGATTTGCTGACTGCATTATGAAAACATCATGCTGAAGCATTAGTATGTACACTGGACAGAGCTGTCTGCCAGAGGCACAGAGATGGTTTTGGTGTCAGTGATGTTGTTAGTTATTGGGTAGAACAGTGAGGCAAACTACCAGATAGTTGTGGAGTCCTTCATGAACTTCAAATGCAACTTGTGAGAGAGTGAGTCAGGTTTTGTATGTGATTCTATAAACATCAGCCCGATGAGTTCAAAGGTCAAGAGCTGTTGGTTAACAGATATTAAGTCATGTCTAAGCTATACTCTTTGTACTTTCTGATGGATGTTTACGTCATCTAACTGCATGATTTTAAAGAGAGAAAAAACTTGACAGAATAGAATTTGAACAATCATCATCCTCAAACCAAGAAGTCAGAGAACTTGGGTTTGCCATCTCATCAAGAGATGAAGTGGAGTTGCTCAGTTAGAAATTAAACTGACTTTGGGGAGTCATTTGTTTAAGCAAGATTTTGCATTGAAGTGATCATAATTTGTCATCATAGCACTACCATGTATGTGTTAATACTTACTGGTACTGTCATAGAGCCTGATACAGTTTGTTTCACATTCACTTTTGATGATGCAACTCCAGGAGTTTAGTAATGAGATTTTTTGTTTTTTTTTATCTCTTTGCATCTAGTTTTAGAGACTTATTCACTGAATATATTTAATTCAAAATTATAAGAATGTATGATAATGGATTTTCTCTTCAAGGTTGTTAAAATTGATTGAAAATTGACTGTTAAATCCACACTCATTTGTCATTTGTTGGTTGTAAGGGTCATGTTTATTTATTTATGTATTTATTTTTAAGCCAGATCTCAGTGTTGAGGAGGTTTATGTTTTTATATTTGTACTAAATTTACTGTTCAATGCTAGGAATAGCTTTTGAGCATTTGTTTGGCTTGTCATTGAAACAGAATGGGATTTCTATTCATTGTATCATCACTTTTCAACAGCAGAAGGGAAATGTATTTATTTATCCTTCAACATATCTGAACAGTGGGAAAACGGTATTAGTCTTACTGAAGTTTTCAGTTATCTTGACATGACACCTGGCACGTCGATGATAGGGCTGTACAGCAACACCACATAGTCATATGCATTTCTTTTTATGTCTGGATGAATGATCAATCAGTGCCTTGCCAACATCAGGTGTTTTGAAGAGGATCACATATGAGGTGAAGTGAGTAAAGGGTGTTAAAGTCCAACCATATATTGCTGGATTTATTGGATGTAATTGGATGTAAGAAGTGGAGCGATGCTGATAGGGATGATAAAGCTGTGCAGCAAGATATGTACCAGCTGAGGGTTATATTTAATCTGACGTCACTGACAGAGAACCAGGGCTGTTTTTATTTTCTGTGCAATGGTGAACGAATGCCACTTATTTATTTATAAGCCTCTGATCTTGACTACTGATTTAATGTTAAGACTGTATATAGCTTTAGACTACTGTACGGCTGAGCTGAGATATATTTGTGTTAGCAGTTGATCCATTCAGTGTTGGAATGAGTTGGAATGTGTTACAGATAGAGATCAAATCAAAATGCTGATTGTTAATCCTTGCAAGGTCCTCAAGAGGGCACCATACTATTAAGCTCACCTCCTTAGTTAGGTAGAGGAATGTCACATTTTCAGTGTATATTCAGGTGGAGCTCTCCTTAGAGTTGTTTCTATTTATGCTTCTGGCATTAATGAAGTTGCAGTTTTAGTGCAAAAATGACACCTGATCCCTTTGCTGGATGGATCAGCTCTGATGAACGTTAATCTGTACAGTAATTGCAGTACAGTAGCCAGTTGCTGAGCATGTCCAATGGCACTGGGTGATGATGCAGCTTGTCCTTTGCTTTGAGCTGGAGAGTTTCTGGGAACACTCTCCCTCTCCCCAGCCAATCTATATTAATGACTTTCTCAAGAGAGGTTTATGTATTATGCAGTAAAGAGCCCTAGATATGGGCATTATAAACCAAATGGTAGCCTAGTGCAGGCTGCCCTATCACTGCTTCACTGCCTCTCTGTGATTCAGCTGTGGCGATGACGTTAAGACTCAAGAAAATGACACAGCAGCACTGCCGGGAAACATCTGCCACCACATTGTGTTCACATTCACGTGTTTCAGTCAAAGCCGCTGCAAAACATCATTCTTACGTGTTGCTGTCTTTTGTTGGCCGTCTGTCAAGTCTCAATCTAGAGGTGTTCACTGTCACTCACAATCATTTGCAGTCCAACCCAGTTTTCAAGTCTCCGCAGCTTTTACACACTCACTATTTTTAGATGAACTAAATGGTGGGATCTGCAGAGACTACAGTGACGAGGCCCATGGGTGCCTCTCTTGTCTTTGTTCCAGGTTTTATGATGATGCAGTAATCTATACTGGAATGAACACCCTTAGTTTTTTATATGATATCCTTAAAGGGCATTTAAGTGTCTTTGGTCCCACTGAGATCTGAGTTTACATTTTATGTTACACTTTGTGCCTTATGAAGCTGTGACTAGTTTTCTCCGAAGCCATGTGTCTCTCTGTTGGAAGATGGATGTTGGTAGATGGATGTTGCTGTAGTTTAAATTCATGGTGATGAAGTCCAGCTTTTATACTAATATCAGCCTTGTTGAAATACCACACACTTTAATTAGAAAGATACAGAAAAACCTGATGTTAAATTATATGAAAGCCATACGACTCTGTGAACTTGCATGAGAATAGTCCTTACCTTAATTGGCATTTTTCATCCTGTATCATGACAGGTCTTGTTTGAATGAGAAAAGTATTATTACAGAGTAGTAGTATTATCACAGGGTTGTTTCCATTTTTTTCTGCCTGGGAAAATATTGTTGCATGCTGGCAGCTGCACAACAAAGAAGATGATTGAACACTTTCGCAACTTAGAACATTTCATGGTCGAACACGTCTGTATTGCTCAACATGTATGTAATAACATTTTTCGTCGATCAAGTGTCTGATACTGTGGTTAGACAGTGTGCTCATGCACATCCTGAAATGTGGTTGCTTAAATAAACAGGCCTATACCCCTGAGTCAGTTCAAGCCATCCTGAAAAGTATGCTAACAAGGAAGCCTGCTCCCTTTTTCTGAAGAAGCTTTTATTTTTCTTTCTGTGGCTTTGAGCAATGCCGCTAAATAAACTCAGAAGAGCGTGGAAACTCAAAATCCTGAATAGCCACGGAAAACCTGACAGAACTCGTCCTGGATGCTTGATGAGAGTGGGAGTCACTGCTGCCCTAGAGGCGGGCAGGCAGGCAGACGAGAAGAGGGAGTCAGTCGCTGCTTCCTCTGTAACTGTGAGAGCTAGTCAACATGTCATCCCTGTGTCTGGACCGGGATGTACACTCTCAACCTCTCGACTGCCCTCAGGAGCTCGTGGGGAGGATGTGGCACCTGGTTAGGACCGGGGAGGAGCAAAGAGCTCATCTTGTATCTCTGATGTGCTGCATGGGTCAGTATTCCTCTTGGCATTTTCCAGGCCAGATGAGTCAGGTCTGTGCTTGCTAGGATACTGTAAGAATTTCACATCCTATTTTTTAATCTGCGTTGAGGATTACAAAAGGAGAGAGGTTATCTGTGTTACTTATGTTGTGGTTTCAAAGTCCATGGAAATGTTGTACATGGTATAGTACACAGATGTCATTTTTTTGTTTGTTTCTAAAGTGATCAATAGTGCATATGCATATTTTGGTGTCCAGTGATGACAGCTCAGATGGTTTGTATTAGGCGAACCCTCAGGCATTAGAATGAGGCATGGCAGAGGTTACTGGCCTGAATCTCGCTGTGCTTTGCAGGGGAAGTGTCACAGGAGAAATAGAGAAACTCTTAAGACAAAAAGACAGAAATGCCAACAATAGCTACGTGGATGCATAACTAAAGAGCTGTTATTTTACTCGGTATTTGCAGAAACATTTCATTGTAATGAATGTTGTTCAGTATGATGGAGTTTGCTGCATAACTGTATCCATTCATATCCAAGACTCGCACGTCATTGGCTGTTGGGAAGCCGGCAGTCTGGTTGCCATGGACATGAGAAACAAAAAATAATGTGGTCAGCAGCATGCAGTGCAGAACGATGCCAGCTCTCTCTGGGGAAATTACATCCCTCTTTTCAGTCACCAAGATTTGGGGCATTAATCTGTGCACTTTCTTTTACATGACGTTCACGGAAGCTATAAATCTAAAAATACCATGAAATATTGCGTTGTCTGGGAAGGTGGCACTGAGTCTAAAAGGAAGCCACATTTTAGACTATAATAATGAATGGAAAGTACTGTAAGACAGATTATGTGCATTGAGCTGTGGGATCCACGCCCTGTAACAAGTAAATGTGAGTGGCATGTTTGTTCAGAAAACAAACTCTTGGGCACAAAGTAAATCAAGTTGACTTTGAACCATCAGTCAGGGACACCAGCCTGTTCCTTCAGAGTATTGTATTTGTCCCACTTTTTTGGTTAAACATGACAGAGTGGAAATGAAGCGCTCTGCATTTACATCTGTTCTCAGTTACCTTTCAACAAAGTACAGTTTAATGCACGTTATAATTAGCCCATGCAGTGCTGAAAAGAAAAATATTTCTCTGCTGGAAACTTTCTTCAAAGGAGATCTGTTTTGCCCAAACACCTCTATGGTGATGGCTCTATAATTTGCATTAACCTTACCAGAAATGTTTTTATTTCTCTCTCTTTTTTTTCCTCAGATGAAAGAGACAGAGTGCAGAAAAAGACATTTACAAAATGGATAAACCAGCATCTGCTGAAGGTAAGAACGAATGCATGCTGCTTGTTTATTGTCTGTTTGTCTGTTCTGTTATCATATGCAATGTAGAATCAAATCATCATCAAATCATATGCTTTATTTTTGTAAAGATGTACATACATAGTAAGCATATATATTGCAAAGAGGAAGCCTAAATCATTGATTGAATTTTAATCTTAATACTTAGATCCATGCAGTGAACAGTTTTCCTCTAAAATAAACAACCTGCTAGAGTGGTGTTTGCAACGATAACAATTAGCACTGTTCGTGTTGGGGCCTAACATGCACGCAATGCCAGATATTATTAGAGGGTGTTCAACATGACTTGTACAGGAACACCATGCCAGGCTGTCTTTTGTTGAGTCAGGAATTTGAGTCATTACTGCAGTGTTTCATCTGTCTGAGCGACTTGCCAGATCGACAAGTTCATGCATGTCTTCTATCATTTGTCTCTGCACAAATGAAATTGCAATCGATATGTAGCACTGACGCATTTCTTCAGGTGTTTCAGGCATCAAGTGGTCGGCTAACAAAGAGTTTTGTCAATAAGAACTTTCTGCTTTCTGTTATGTAACATGTAAACATGTAATCCAGTGACATAACATCACAGGATTAAGCTTGTCACAAAAATGTGGTTTTTAGTGAATCAGCCTAAAGGACTACACTGACTTTTGGGGAGTTTAGAATTGGCACCAAATCATATCTGTGTCTCTGGCAGAGAGCTGTGGCTGGTGAATGCTTGCAGTATACTAGGTAAGGAACTGGCAGTATCCAAAGTAAGAAGATAGACCTTTAAGCAGTCCAGAGCTGGTGTTGGTTTTTAGTCCATGGCCTGTAAATTCATACCCTCTCATTACTGAGGTCCATTATGCAACAACACTTCTCACGTCCTGTGTAAAAGCATATATGTTACCCTAAAATTCAGAGATCCCTCCTAATTCGTGCACATTTAAATGCTTTATTCAGGTTTGTAAATCACATTAATGATGCAGTGGACTCAAATATAATCAGGGTTTACGAGTTGGCACAGCTAAAGGTGTAAGACGCACCCTCTCCTCCAACACTGCTCAGCTGACTGGGGCAGCAGATACAGAGCTGTACCTTGCTAGCTGCCCAGCTTTTCACTTGTGGAGACGTGTGATTTGGAGTCCGGTTACAGTCAGCCTGTGCGGATGTCTGAGACTGGCACATATCAGAACTGACAGATGGCAGGAAAATCCCAGGCTCAGAATTAGAGCAACTAAAGGCTGATACCCAACTAACCTCCATAACTTGTTTGACGTGCGCTGTAAATTAAGGATCTGCCATCCATTTCTACTAACAGTGTATTTCACAATAGAAAACATATGACTTTCTTTTCCCCCACCTGTCACACACTCCCCCCTTCAGTGTACTGGATTATGATGGCAAACATTACACTTCCTTTAACACCAGCTTCTGAGGTGATATGGCTGCATTTGCACACATGGTATGTACCGTGGAGCTGAGATAAACATTACAAATCACAAGACCTCCCCTCGTAATATCAGTGTCGTCTGGAGAGCGGCGGTCTGGCCAAATTTTCAGGGACAGCCCCAACCAGTGACGAAGTGTCAAATCCAGGGACTGTCCCAGAAAATGGGGACATGTGGTCACCCTACTCCACACCGGTTAAATATGACATCAGCGCTGGCTTCCTGAGACACAGAGATGATTCGGTGCCAATCCTGTTCTAATTTATTGGGCAAGGTGACCAGCTTGCCAAACTACTGAGAAGTTGGTATGGTCCTTTTATTTTACGTAGGCTTTTTTTTTTTTAACAAATGACCAAGGACTACATATGGAAGTTATCCACCCTCGGTTAACTCTGGCACATCTACAATAATGTAAACTGTGCACTGTCCTCTTCAAATAAACTATTAAAGGAAGGGAAGTTATAGTGATTTTTTAAAATTCCATTTTTTACCTACAAGCAAAACAAAAAATACCACCGTATTTTACCTCATTTCCCTCATTTCAATCAAACTTTTCTTGGATTAAATACCATTGTCTTGCCCTATGCAATCCCATGTATTTTTAGTGGTGAGGTAATGTTGTGGGCCTTGGCATTCAAGACGAGTGAATATTACATGCTATTATTCATGATTTTATTCTATTTCTTATATGTGGGACAGTCGAATTTCAGAATCGGAAATTCACCAGTACCTCTGCAGAGAGTAAACCTTTATAAGTGATCGTTAGGCTTTGGTCAGCAGGTCTCGTACTCTGACATTGTCCTTTAGGGATTAGAGGTGCTGAGTAATAGTGGGGGATCTGGTCGGCTGACCCAGTAACATAAGGGTGCAGGTCTATTTTGGCTCCACAGCTGTGCCTGCTGGTTGGGATTACAGTGCTGAAAGGCCTGTGTGAAAGCAGGTCAGTAGGCAGTACCGTGACTTCAGAGGCGTGGTATTCAGGACAGGAAGGTGAAACAGGCCTGCTGGAAGGAGAAAGCCTCGGCCTGGAGTTGATAAGTGGCTGAAATGCTTACTGGGCTGCAGATAAGGTGCAACAATTCAGACAAGCTCAGTTCCAGTTGGTTATGATATTTCCGTCAGTGCTGAATCTAGTCTTCAACCGATATGGGTTTTTCAATGGCCGATACTGACATCGATGTTTAGAGAGCAGGGCTACCAGTGGCCGAAATATAGTGCTGATATCATATTATTGTTGTTGTCATTGTTTTTTTGCATCTGATAAAATACAACAATTTAATAATAATAACACGAGACACAAAATTGCAGAACTTAAAGGACCATTTATTTAACACTAATGTTATTATCAGATTTGTCTCTGTTTGCTCAAGTAGACCTTATTACTTTATTATGACCTTATTAAATTATGTAATGAATGGAAAATAAACAGAATTTTAGTACGCTTAATAACAGCATCAGCCTCGTGAGTGCAGGCATCAGCCGATGCCGATTATCTCAAAATACCACAGAAGGTTCAAGAAAACCAGAGACGGCCAGATAAGTTGACTGATCGATCAGCTGACCGATTAACTGGTCAACTACTAGCTAAATCCCAGCGAAACTTGACATTCCATGGAGGGTAGCACTTATTCACTGACACAGGTGGTTCTGGAGTATAGTCTTCCTCAGAGTGCAAACAGATACAGACATTAACCAGACCCTGAGGGCGACCTCACTAACCTTTGATATTCAGCAGATGCTTCACATCCGAGGTGGGTCTGGTCCAGGCCTCTCGCGCAGCAACGCCTACCCACCAAAACTTAGACAAGATGCCCACTACAGCTCACAGTGATTTATGCCTGAGTCTTTGTTAATGTAGAGAGGGAGGTATCAAAAACAAAATGAAAACATTAATGCACCTTAAATTCACAATTTTGATCCCTCAGAGTGTTATTTGAGGGGTATATTCTGATGAACACAACACACTCTCTTACTCACCTGTACCGCCTGGCTGATATGTTGGCTGGTCTGTATTTTCCGTGGGTATTGGCTCATCATAGATATATTGATATTGATGTATGTGTTGACTGATACACAACAGAGTATATATGGCAATAAAAATTACTTGAGATAATTAAATAATTCACTTTGTATTTGTCCAGCCGACTCCATTGTTTACAATATTTGATAGCACATGAATTGGCAGAGAAGTGTGTAGCAGCTGAGCAGATGGTGGTGCAGATTGTGTTAAGACGTTTATTGTTCAACTGTAAAATATCAAGCCTTCAGTGCATATGTTTATTATGTGATTACTAAATTTGAGGATTCTGTATTTAAACATGTGAAACATATTGACCAATAAATTGTTAATGGAAATATTTGCATTCCAAATTTGTATTTCTCATAAAAATCCAGTATTGGTCGGACTTTATTCACCCTTTAAATTGTCTCTAGCTCATTTCTCACAAATCCCATCAACCTGTCTAGATGGAGTCGTATGCATCTACATGTTGCAGCTATGTGTTCACTGTGTTCTTGTAAGCATGTTATCACAGCTAACAGGGCTCAGGTGTTCAGTTTCATTGAAGCAGGCTGAGCTAAAACTGAAACTGAAACACACAGTCAGTCATCTGAGCAGGAATATTTACAGGCGTGCCAGCTCGTCTGTAGTGACACAAGGAAGGGACACCAAAGACAATGGTGCGGTTGTAGTAAGGCTCTGAGAAATTAGGTGACTTGTGCACAGGAATGATTAGGGTCAATTGATGAGATTGAATTTATGAGCCACATAATTGTACTTGGAAAGATTTTATTTTTTGCTCCTTGGCCAATTGTGGTTGCATTAAACATTCCCCTAAAATCTGCACATATTAGTTACACACATTGTTTTTGATCACATGTGCCAATACCACGTGCAGTAGCTATTTAGTTTAGTTTGTGCCTAATTATCAGAAGGGAATGGATTTTTTTTCTTTGTCTTTTTGTTTTCTTGTCTGTTTTTGCTGTGTCATAAGTGTAACATATGAGTGCATTTATTTCATTGTGTGTAATTTTACTTTCTTGATGTTTCCATTTTTACTTCTTGGAAAAGTAGCCATTGGCTAAAAGAGCTTTCAGTAAAACTCAAAGCTCAAACTCACTGTGTAGTGTTATAGTAATATGATATTTCTGCTGACATACATTTTGCATTCTCCCTCATGTCCATAGGTACGGAAGCATATAAATGACCTGTATGAAGATTTACGAGATGGACATAACTTGATCTCACTGCTGGAGGTTTTGTCTGGAGACACACTGGTGAGTTTACTGCAATATGGTTATAGGCCTAAATAATCTTCATGGTCAGTTTTACTTCAAGGGAAAAGAACCCAAAAACCAACTTATTATCATGAAAGACAAATGGGGTCGATTTTGTTGTTGTTTGTTGGAATCTGAGTAAATCTCCATCATGATAATCGACTTTATACAAGTGACTCCACCTTTTTTAAAATACCAGGGAATAAAGTGTGGAAACTATTTATGTATTAGACTGAAGTATTTGCTGGGATTTTGCAAAAATCAAAAAGAAGTACAATGGAAAATCAGACCTGTAGTTATTTATTTATTTATTCATTTATTGATAGTCTTTTTGTTAATTGCATTCAACTTTCCAATATAACAAACCTATTATTTTTTTGGTTTCTTTTCCCTGTTCCATTCTGGAATATCAACTGAATTAAATTATTTACTCATCACTTTGATGTGGTGTGTTTTGCTGTGCTGGTAAATTTAAGCAGTAATTACATGGGAGGGTATACTTTAGTATTATTATTGCCATCACAGTGATCCAGTCAGGAATGAAGCGCTTGTGCCAAGTTGAGGTCGGGTTCTCAGATGTGCCGACAGCCATGAGTGCAATATTGTGATAGTGGTTACCAGGAAAAGGTTTTAGTTTATTATTTAATCAACAAAATCGGAACATATCAAGGAAAACTAACAAGTTAGGTCCTTGGTTATTCATTGGAATCTCCTGCCAGCTATATGTCAAACCGTAACAGTGGTTAACCTGCTAACCAGCTAATTTAACTCACTAACTGGCATAGGGATAGCTTTGAAAGAGGGAGCAGAGGGGTGATTTATTCATTTATTCAGAGTAGTGTCATGAAATGTATGTGTAGCAGCGCTGATCATCAGCGTTTCCCAGTAGCAGTGCCAGCATTTCAGTTTCTAGAAGCAAGGACAGTCCAGTTGCTGGCCTAGAAACCCACCCGTCACCTTTGCAGAAATTGATTTGAGTACTACTGTCACAGGAGCAGCTGCTCGAAAAAGCTGCCCATAAAATTCATGTCGTTTGAACTCCAGACTCTCGAATGAGAAGCATCACATGCATCCATCACATAGTGTTGTGGTGCTCCAACATATTTATCAGCAGATGAGTAATATTCATGATGAGCAGGGATGTTTTCTTTGAGAATAGCTGTTATTTTGATTTGTAAGTACAGGTGGAGTGATCAGATTGACAGAAATACCTGTTTTATAATCACTTACAACGTTCCCACAGTCAAAGAAAACCTAGGGCAATTACAGTGGTTGACAGGTATGCTAAGTTAAGCTAAATGCTACATGATCAAAACCTTTAAGCATTTGTTTGTAGCTTTGTTTGTGTGTTTGCCATCAAGTTGCAAGATCGAGATACCTTTTGTGGTAAAAAGTGACCCAACTATAAAATTCTCCTAGTTGCATTATACTTGTAGATAGCCACCACAGCGCAAAGGATGTTAAACCAGCTATTTAAAACCGCAAAAAGCACCAAAAAGGAATGGTCATTTGTGTGGTAATAGAGTAGGAACAGCCATTTACTTTCATTAGCAGAAACGTGTAGGAGGCCATTTGGTAAAAATTGATTGCACTGGTATGTCATATTAATTTAGGGCTTATTTTTTACAGTGTAATACATGTATTTATAGTCACTGCCCCCACGTTAACAGTAAAATGCCACTAGCAGGAACCTATTTGCTTGAAGCTTCTATGTACAGTTGGCAAAATATCATAAAATTTGCCAGATTTAAATGGAGTATCTTAGTAAATGCAGTGAACAATTGACAAATGACCTTTTACTTAAATTACAGTCAAAACAGCACTCTGCATTTTTAATGTCTGGTAATGTGGTCTTATTATGATGGGGTACATGTTAAAATTACTAAGAGGAGACCAGTTTGATTTAATTCATGGAGGCATATGGAGACTCTGAATCAGTCTTATTATAAGTTATAAGTGCCATATGTAGCAGAATTGGGCTAGAGGACAGTGGCTGCTGAAATGCTGTGTGATATTCAGAGGGCTGTTAGCTGTTATCCCAGTTCCTGGGGCTGTAGTAAGGGATTTAAAAGGATGTTGATGTGAGTTTAGCCTTGGTAGACTGTCATAATGTCATTAGGCTGTGATGTGCTATACTGTATTTTTGAACTCCATGTATTCCTCCAACTTGTGAGGAGCCCCTGCAGCTAGCCCCATCCCGGTGAGGCTAACCTTCATCCTCAATGCAGCTGTCTATTTTTTTTTTTTGTTCACATCCTGTCTCCCCCCCTACTTTCCTCCTTTTCTGTTTTCCTTTCTTTGACGTATTTCTGTTCACTGTCTGTCCTCCTTTGTTTTGGCCACTGTGTGTCCATGTCTACCTTTTCTTCCCCATGTGTTTACCTTTTCTGTGGTAAGCCAAGGGAGCGCGATTTTCTGAAGACATTGCGGTTGGTGAGTTCGACTGAAGCATGTGCAGTTGAGCAGCATGGAGACACGTTGGATGATGATAAGGGGGTAGGTGTGGCTCGCCCTCCACCCCCTTGTAACAAACTAATGTAGAGCGTGCTGTGGTCATTAACAGGACTGTAGCAGCAATCCCACCATACGATTTTCTTATTGTAGTCTTAAACAGTCACTGTAGAAAATGTTGTAGTCCCACATGGTTAAAAGGATTTCTTTTTGCCAGCTGTTTTCTATGCAACACTATGTTGCATAGTGCCACTGTTATGCAGGAAATATAGTCTTTGCTTAGAATTGCTGGATGATACCAAAATTGCTATAAAATTGCTATAGAAATGCGCATATGATCCAAAGACCCAGGCAGGCTTTTACTGAAATACACTTTTTGAGCATGCGGTTAAAAAAAGCATAAGACGAAACCTAATTTCAAGATGAACTGGCATATTGTACTTGCAGATGCATTGAAATATAAGAAATAAAAATACTGATAATCACATGTACACTTCATTTAAGCTGAATTTAAAGATGATCTGGCATATTGTAGTTACAGGTGCATTGAAATAAGAGCAATAAAAAGAAAATAAACTCGTAACTGCTTGTGATTCTTGAAAATTAATCCATACAGCTTGGGTCTTAGCATCCATTTCAGTCGCTTTGCGCATCATTGATCCATGAAGTCGAACCATTCTGAAGCTAAGTGAACATCAGGACATTTTTCATCTGCTACTTTTGGGTTTTCTGTTGAACATCACCAAGATGCATTGAATGAGAGCAGTAGGAGTCAGGTTTAATGAATGTTGTTGCCATGCTGCTGAGATGAACGTGATTTCTCAGCGTCCTCTCAGGGTCAGATGAGAGTTATGGCCTCATGCAAGAGTTTCTGCAGTGCAACTCTTTAGCTGCTGCTGGGTCCTGGCTTGTAATGCATTTTCCATCTCATTACCTCACGCTGTGGTCCCTCACTGTCCACGTGCACTTGCCACAGGGGGTTGGCTACATGCTTGCCTAAACGGCACTCTGGCATCGTGTTTGAAATTCAAGATCACTGTTTACATCACAGCTAACTGGAAGATATCAATGAACTTATGTGCCCCTTTGTTAGTATGTACATGTTGGAATGCATTTTATAGCAGAGTGAAAGGATTTGTCTTAACATTTTCATTAGAGATTTGTACAGTGTGAAATGGTGAAAAATGTTCTGAAATGGTATATTGTCGAATTTGCACCGATTTTGATTGACTTGTAGCACTGGCTGCTCTTGATTTGGGGCCGAGTTTTCTCTGTGCCTCTTTGCTTTTATCTTTTTACATCAGCAGAATAGTGGGTAAGAACCTGGCAGCATGTCATGTATCCTCATACTACTAATCATGCCATCAGTGTCTGTCCTCTCATACAGAAAACAACCTGATTACACGGTGTTCTTTCCCTTTTATGCCCACAGCCCCGGGAGAGAGGGCGGATGCGCTTCCACAGGCTCCAGAATGTACAAATAGCACTGGATTACTTAAAGAGGCGGCAGGTAAGAGCCATGACAGGTATGCTCTCAGACTCTCGAGACTCCTGGGTTAAGCAGAGGTAGCCTGGTGCCAAAATTGAACATATGGAGGATGTTCGCTCACATAATTACTCATTCATGCAGAAAAAAATGTAAGAGAAGAAACAAAACAGACCTGAGACCCATAGTTTAATCAAACAAGCCCCACCCCCATGTATTTTTGTGATAACACCCCTCAGTAATAACGGCACATTTGCTTACTGTGGCTCTTGCCTATTCACATATGCCGTGCACACCGACTCAACAGAGAGCATTTTCTTTCTTTCTTCCGGAAAGTAACCTGGTCATTAGCACATAAATGGTTAATAGCCGCTGATAAGGCGTGCTCACTACGAATCTCAACGGTGGGGCTTCACAGAGCTTTGATTGCCCTCCTTTCCCCTCCCCCACTCCAGTCGGGATGTGATGAGGAGCACAGCCTGGCTGAGCTGTAGCCAGATGTGACGTAAGCCACCCAAGGCTTGAGACAAAGGATTCATAGATGGGCACACATCAATTATTCCGTTGTTTAATGACATATGAGACACATTCGCATCTCCTCCATATTCATAAAATGCAAAAAAGCCTTTCCAGTGTCAGCATCCTTAAATCTTCCCGTGGAGCTGACGTATTGATCACAAGTGTTGAAGATTATTAGGCTCACATGGGGAGAACGAATGAAGGATTGCACTGATACAAAAATAAGTAGACTGTGTTTTGACCCTACTCTCTATTCAGGTAATTCAATCAGTGGACTCTAATTACACTCTTATCTGTTGTAGATAAGACAGTAGTTGTAGAATTTGCAGCGTTTGATTAGTTTCAAGTGCTGTAGTTACCACAATACTGTAAAGTGGTGCCCAGCATGCTAAATGTAATGATTACTGTGCCACCTTGTGGTAGCTGGGATTTAATGGCAGCTAGAAGAGACAAGATTGGCACAACCACAGTCAATCAGACAGGACAGAGATTAGGCAACTGAAAATCTGTTGCCAAAATCTCAAACCAAAATCCTCTTGCTTTTACAGTGCTCAGTTCCAGATGGCAGTACATTTCAGCCAATGAACAAATACATTCCTCTCTTGTTTGTTACTTGGTGGATGCGCCAAGTAAATGTAATGATAATAAATGCAGTGTTTTGAAAAAAAAAAAAATATATATATGCATGCAGTGTGATGTGTACAATGCATTAATCAGGTGATTTTTTGTCCTCAGGTCAAACTTGTAAATATCAGGAATGACGACATCACAGACGGTAACCCGAAGCTGACCCTGGGATTGATCTGGACCATAATTCTGCACTTTCAGGTCAGAGTTGTTGTCTTGTCTCCATCCATGAACTGTATGCCATGCGATTTGGTACACTTTGTGAGTTCCTGTGTCTTCAATGCCCACTTGATATTGAGGTTTAATTACAAAGCAGATGGGAAAGAAAAAAGCTTTATTGTTTACCTTTATTTGCATGCACTAGGGTAATTCTTGAGGTCTGGCATAATGGAAACATTGCACTTTTACATGGCTTATTATACTGCACACAAACATTCTCATTTAGCTGATCTGTTGCATATTTCAAATATCTTAATGTAGAGGAATTTTATTTGAAGTGTCTATATCTGTGCAGAGCTCAAGGATATTTCTGTGTCACAGAAAAAAAAACAACTGGCATGTTGCTTTGGCCTACTGTGTTTTGGGATTAACTTGCATAATGCTATGTGACACGGTGTCTAAGATTAATGCATTTTAGATTTGCTTGCATGGCTAAAATGAATGTTTCTACTTTTGGCCACAAGGTGTCAAAGCAGTCTAACATGACTACTTTCATGCTGAGTATTGTAATGGCTGTCATAGTTAATGGAGATTACAGTGGAATCCATGAGAGAAGTATTTACTTGGCCTACTTTACTAAATAAAATAGGGACAAAACTTTATCTCAAAGGAGACATTTCCTCCTTACAGCTAGCATGAGCTCATATCTTTACATGTGTTTTGTTTTGTGTGATAGTCAAAAAGCAGAAGAGAAAAGGAGTATTGTGCTGCTTATTTCATCTTCTCTCCAGTTTAAGTGTTTTGTTTAGTATTTTCAATCAGTAGCAAGGCCTTCACTTGTCAACAGTTGTGCCTGTGTTTACCCACATGGTGTTTGCTGTCTCCGCAACTGCACATTATCAATGTGACACCTATAAATCAATATATTCAAGCAAACATGGGCTGACGTCTTTAACACACTATTTTAACACAGAAGAGAAATGCCTCTTTTTATCGTCTGTTTATACTGGAAAACTCAGCCTGACCTGAGGAACGATCATGGTCGCATGTACCCCAAGAACCACATTGTACACTTGAAAAAAATGGGCTTCAATAATGTTTTATTGCCTGAAACTGTACAAACGAACTCCATAACTCTGCTCTCGCTGTAGCCACTGTCTCCAGCTCGCTCTCTCACTCATTTACTATCTTGCTCTGGATTATTAATATCTTTGGCACACACCACAGGATTCAGTCAGTTACAGTATGGGGTCAAGGATTTTTGCAGTAGCCAGCTTGTGTCTATCCGACTAACGGCTCTAATGCGAGATGTAGAATGTGTTTTTATCTGGTATTATATTGTTTTAGAACAAAGATGGTCTGTTTATGCGTGTGTGTAGTGTGTGCAGTTGCAGGGGTGCAAGGTGTTTGAAGTGTTGCATGCACTGACAGCCAAGATGCTGCCACCTTTAAAGGTCAGTCCATAAAGTGAGGTAACATAATAACATTGACATAACTGATTGAAACAGTGTTGAAAAATGTATCGTTGAACAAATGAAAAAGACAGCTCCTATAATTCTGTCTGGACTCAAACATGCTGACAAGTAGTTTTGGGTGATGAACATCCACACCTGCCCCTGCCAGTCTCACGCAAGCCCTTGAGCATTCGATCCAGCAGCCACGGGCCTGTTTCTTCTTGATTTGTGAGGGTAGCAGGGCACTCGGAGAGAAATTGTTGATCTTTATCCGCAGTCTGCACCTTTGCTTTTTACATCATAAGCACGACTGACAGCAGATTGACATGTGTGAACCCAGCGCCGGTGTTAATGATGCGTGCTCAGCCCCTGTTGAAGATTATATAGGAGTGGCAAATTGGCTTTGGCTGAAGTACCCAGAATCCACCCATCAGGGCTTGTCTGGAGGGTGTTTTATTTTCCTCAGTGTTTTTGTTTAAGAGCATATGACCTGTGCTCATTTCCCTTTTGCTGTAACCGTAACAAAATCATATGATGCTTGATTTGCTCTCAGAGTTTTATTAATATCGTTCGAACTGTTGCTTCTTTCGCTGTCCATTGTTCGACCCTATCTGTGCTGACATATAAAGGCTTTATAAGCTGAGAAATGTTGGTGGTTTTTCTCTTACACAATGCTGCCACTGTTCTTGTTCTTGTTCTTCTATTCTTCACACTGGGAATGATACTGTGTCCACATGGGATGCGATACTGAGAAACATTGACTATAATGTTTATTTTAGCTGGTATAGCTGCTGAAACCAAGCATACAGCCATGATAATGTGCTATTGTCCGGCGTCTCTTTCACTTTCTCTGTGAGTCGTGCCCAGTGCCCTGTCAGATGGTGAAAACACAGAAACACTGATGTCATCATGGCTCATTCATGAAAAACTAAAACCATATAGAAAGACTGTGCAGTATTTTTAATCCTGTAAACCTGCATATTACTGAGAGATTATATAGAGAAACTTATCTAATGCCTTAGCAGTAGTACGTAGAATTTAAAGTACTCCAGTCCATGTGAAGTGTGTTCCTGTCAGGAGACTTTGACCTTCAGGGAAACTTCATCGGCGTGCAAATATTATAAGAGCAGAGTGACATGCTTATTTTTAGTTGGACTATGTGGTGGAATTATATTTACCTTTTCATACACCATTTAGATAGATGTCTTTGTTAGGCTATAATCAGCTGTTTAGCTTGACTCCTCTATAGTGGGCTTGTGTCACATTGTGTCGGCCACTTTACTGCAGCGTTATCTCATAATTATTGTAATGGTTTTATATGTTGAGTCACTTCCTGGTGAGAGAATTTGCCCCCTTTTGAACTGCCGTGTTGGTGATCTGTGCAGATAATAGTGTTTGTTTAAACCATTGGACCTAAGCCACCCACCTCTGGCTCTGCCATTGTACATAACCTGATTAATAGGCAAAGTGAAAGCACTTTGTTGTCCAGCTTGGATTTGCCGCTGCTGCTCTCGTTGACCCACGCTGCTCTGTTTTTCAAAGCCTTTATGATGGGCTGGGACTCTGTCTGGTTCATGTAGCCTGTCAGAGCAGCCAAACTTGCTGAGCCAAATTTTCTCACGACATAATAGATGGCCCTCAGCTGGAATACACTGTCAGCTTTAGATCTTGTCCTCTCATCCACATTTTTTTGCCATTTTATCCAGTTAAACATGGCCTTATTACAGACTGACAAACAGATAGATGCATTTCTGGAAAACCTAAAATGAAGTTGGGGTCATGAAGTGCTTACATTTGTATATGTAGAAGACGGGGCGGCTCAAAACAGAGCTGTCTGTCTCTCTTTATCATTCTTGCTCAGCTGAAATCTACAAGCATGCAGCCTATGCGTCTGTGTGCATTTATGGTGTTTGTGCTGGATTAGCAAAGCCACAGAAATGTTTCAAAGGTCAGAATGGATTCCAATGTCAGAGGAGAGACTCATGAGGGAGCGAGAGAGCGGTAGAGAGAGAGAAATGCAGAGTGAGAGAGAGAGCAAGAGCGAGTTTGAAAGGCAGACGAGTTCTCATCGGAGTTTCTCTCAGTGTCAACGAAAGGGAAAGCCACACACACTCTCTTTCCGTCTCTGTGTGTGGGGCGAGGTTTATGTCTGACTGCTGGGCTGTCCGTTGCTGCTTATTCTCTGCCAAGTGTGCTGGGGAAAAATGGCTTTCTCTCAGTGGGACAGTGGAGCTTCAGATCAAGCGAGGTTCACTGGATACTAGGCCTGAAAACAGCGCCCTGTTGAGAGCTGAATACTGTCCATGGGGAAGAGAGTCTATGACTGACAGCCATGGGCAACATCTGTGGCTGCGTCCGGGTCCCAAAAGAGGAATGCTATGTGGACCCCAAAAAAGCTCCACTGTGCCCTGAATCTAAAGAGCTCAAAGGTCGTCGCTATTTCCAGAGGAAGAAGAGGAAATCAGTGGAATCTTGGGCTGGGGAAACTCTCGGAAACCATGGACGTAGGACCATTAAAAGTGAGGACACCCCTGGGGGCGCAGAGCTTCAGGATGGGCCAGATGGGAGCACAACAGAGAGCCATTTATGGATAGATAGACCATCAAAAAGGGAGGCAAATCTATCCAGGCAAAGCAGCATAAGCAAAGGTGTCTATATCGGAGAGGTACCGGTGTATGTTTCCAGAGAGCCCTGCAATCAACCTGTTTGCAAGAGATTAGCATGCACGCCCAGACAGTTTTCTGCAGACGTGGCAGAAAGTGATAGAAGCAGGTCCAGTATAGAGGAGAAACTCCACAGTATTAACACGACTTCCCGAGGTATCACAGCCAAGGATGGTCTGCTTGGGAGAAAGCTGCTGCAGCGCCAGTTAAGGAGGGCCGTGAGCTTTGGAGCAGTGGAGCATATGCTGCGGACTCTAAGAGGCAATGACAGACCCGGGAGTGAGGAAGCGTTTTCCAAAATTATATGGGGCACTCAAGTGCACAGGAGGAGGAGACGCAGGGCCTACACCTGCTCTGGTTACGTAGCACCTCTCCCAGCCTCTGCCAAGTGCAGCCAGCCCAAGGTAAACAAGTACATGTTATTTATAGCCGTCATGAGGGTGATCACGCTTGTCTCATGATGAACTAATAAGGGGTTTCTTTTATTTGGCTAAAAAGTTCAGTTCTGTGAAAGCTGCAAGGGCTGTGCTTCAGCCACACAAGTCTGGCAATGTAAATATATGACATTATGGAAACATATGCCTCAGCGTGGCTGGTTTGAGAGAAGATGATGGTAATTTAGTTTCATGACACACTCTTTCCTCTCTGTGGACAAACCAGCTACCGTGCACTTCCTTAGAACAACTCAGATGCCTGTTGTGTTTGTCCTCCAATGCAGTCGAGCCTAGTTTGTACAAAGCTGAACAAACACAAGAAAAAGACGGCGACTGTATGAAAGCTTTGGAGTGTATTCAGTTGCTTGCACAGTGTTTATGTCCCTACATTGTTGTACGTGCAGTGTGGCACGTTATGTCATCATGGTGGCATCTGTCTGCGTGTCTTTCCGTCTGTGATGTTCAGACGTGTTAACACAATAACTCAGGAGCAGTACATGATAGCAGCTTCATACTTACACCACATCTTCCCCATTTATAGTTGATGATTTTGTTTGATTTTGGAAAACTTACTCTTCAAAAGACTACAGCTCATGAATGCTTTTAGATATGGAGTATATCATGGTCATCATGGTGAGATGTCAGGCAGTTGAAGTGTCTTTTGTTCAGCAAAGTTGTTGCTTTTCAGTTTTTGAGCTGCTCATTGGTATCAGTGTTTTCTATTCCTTTTTTTTCTCTGGTGTTGGCAGTTGTTTTCCAAGTAAGTACAACCTGTCCCAAGGCAGAATAAATCTTTCCTTGTTCTGTATAGGGCTGAATCAGTATGCATGAATGTGGCTGCATACGCGTCTTGCACATGTTGTGAGGGGGTGTGTGTACTTTCAAACCGGTATCACAGCATTGTGAAGGGAAGCGTTGCTGTTTATAGGTCGCTATACCCACCTCTTCACTATCTTGTAACACTATTGGGCAGTTAATCAGCCAGCTCTCTGTCATGCTTACATTTTCAAAATCACGTGAACAAAGATAATGAATTGACAAGGAAGCTCTGAAAAGGAAAAGAAAATGTTTGTGTTTGCAGTAAGTGTAACAAGTATACAACAAGTATATATACAAGTATAACAAGTACATCTATAAATCTCTGTATATCTCTTTAAATCTATATCTATATATCCATCTGTCTATATACACAGATATATATATCCAACTATATCTCTAATTTATACCAATCTATCTATCTATCCATCTATCTATCTATACATACCCAATACATGGACATTGCTGTTAATGCTTTGGTTAACTGATGTGTATATGTTTGTAGATATAAAGTAGTATTTATAGCTTCCATAGCAAGTGTAATATTTTGCTCTTTACATTTAGACTGACATGCTACATGCATCGTCTACATGTCTGACCAAGCTCCCTCTGTTGGACATGTGTTGTCAGGGCATATGAGGTTATATTAGGCATATAGGTGAACATGTTTTGTTTTTTTTTGTCTCCTTGCAACAGATCTCGGAAATTCATGTGACAGGAGAATCCGAGGACATGACTGCCAAGGAGAGGCTGCTGCTCTGGTCCAAGCAGATGACAGAGGGCTACGTGGGCGTTCGTTGTGAAAACTTCACTACCTCCTGGAGAGATGGGAGGCTATTTAATGCCATCATTCACAAATACAGGTACTGAGATCACATGAGGCATTAATTACAGTATGTACATTTTCTATAGAAGAATTGAGCTGTCATTACAGAAGGTGTAGTGGGCTGATTGATCTTTGATGAATATTTACTTTTTAATTGGATGATATTCAATTCCAGTGTTGCTCAATATTGTTTGATATCATTCTTGTTTTTGCATTATACCCTGTTATCACCAGTGTTTAACTTGTATTTCAATAGGGCCCATAACAGATGAGAAATAACTCATTGCTATATTTATGTAATAAATTATATAAATATATCAGTTAGGACACATCTTGCCAAAATGTAGGCAATATCATCTGCTGGATTGTGTTGACTGTCCTTGGCAGGAAACACAGATGTGTCTCTGGAGAATTTGAGATTTGTCCTCAGGCATTTCCCCTTTGGCTAGTTATTATACAGGCTTATGTCTGGTAGTTTACAATATTGCATCTAAAAAAAAAATTCAGTGAAGTGTGGTCAGTGGGCAGTGAGAAATCCTAAACAAAATAGTTAAGTTAGACATTAACTTTGAAGACTTGAAAAGTCCATTTGAAATCTTTGTCAATCAGTACAATTTGCCCTGCTGCTCTTTCTCTCTTTATCACCTTGTTGGTTTCTTTTTCTCTTTTCTCTCTGCTGCAGGCCAGATCTGGTTGATATGAGCCGCGTGTCGGCCCAGACCAACCGATCTAATCTGGAGCAGGCGTTTGTTGTGGCCGAGCAGCTGGGGGTGGCCAGACTGCTGGACCCTGAGGGTGAGAAGCAAGCACACTGTCATGTTTGGTTTGACTCAGTAAACGTCTTAAACTCATTAACGCCTTCATGCTATAAATCACATTGAGGTAATGGATTTTTGATGAATGAATGTTTCTGTTGTGTGTAAATCATTGCTCACTTTGTGTTTTTCCTCCCTCATCAGATGTAGACGTTCAGTCCCCTGATGAAAAATCAGTCATCACATACGTCTCAACGCTCTATGATGCCTTCCCCAAAGTACCCGATGGTGTTGATGGCATCAGTGCTAATGTGAGTATAACATGCCAAGAATTTGACCTGGATCAAATCAATTATGTGACATGACTGGGGATGTAGCTTTCGTGACTGAAAACTTCACCTGCTGCAATGATTGCTTGAAAGAACAAATTCCACCTAACTGAAGAGAGAATGCTGAAAATAGCTGAACTGCTGATGGTCCATTTGCTCTGAACAGGATGTCGATATCAAATGGGTGGAGTACCAGAACATGATCAAATACCTCAGCCAGTGGATCAAACACAATGTGACTGTAATGTCAGACAGAGCATTCCCCAACAACCCTGCAGAACTCAAGGTAGCGTTAAAACGTTAAAATCCCCGTCAAGATTTTACTGATTTCGTACTTTGCATAATTTACCTCCTTCTGTTTCAGTGTTAAAGGTGCTGAGTATCAGTTTGTAGTGCTTGGTCATGCTAGCTTGAGGGTAAATGCCTGCTTCAAATAGCCAATATCTAGCATCTGTTTGCTGTAACTTAATCTTAAAGTGGTATTGACAGATAGGAGAGAGCAGCTTCCATTTGCTGCAAACAGTCGATTGCTACTAACGGGAAGGGCACATTCAGGCAGCAGCTGTTTGAAAGACAAGTACAGAATACAGATGAATGGACAGTCCAGACATTATTTTCCAAGAAAACTTCTGTTTCTGTTTTTGTTTAACAACCATAAAAAGACTGATTTCTGGTTTCTTTTACAGGCACTTTATGCACAGTATTTGCAATTTAAAGAACATGAAATCCCACTGAAAGAGAACGAAAAGACAAAAATCAAACAACTCTACAAAATGCTAGAGGTATGTGGATGCAGAAGAGTATGTGTGTATCTCTGATTTAAGAAAGTGCTTCTACAGTCCTGCATTTGGCAGTGGTAACATTTCCATACATGTGTTTGTGTGTGTGTGTGTGTGTGTGTGTGAGACAGGCGTGGATTGAGTTTGGACGTATCCAACTGCCCCCGGGCCACCACCCTAATGATGTGGAGAAGGAATGGGGTAAACTGATTGTGGCTATGCTGGAGAGAGAGAAGAGCCTGAGGCCTGAAGTGGACAGGTGTGTGGAGTCATTACGTCTCTTCCTGCTTCGTCTGTCCCAGCTTGTTACGAATTTACGGCAGAATTATTTGGCCTGTTATGTCAGTTTCACTTGCCTGTCTTTTTATGAACAAAACGTATGGCTGGCTGAGACTACACAGAATGGATCGAAAGCATGAACTCAGTGTGGATATGAATTTTGTTCCACTTTTCTGAATGCAGAATAGTGCCTCTCATGTTTGATCTGTATCTTCACAGAGTGGCTTTAGATTAAACAACAAAGAGTAAACAAATAATTTTCCTGATGTTGTGCTCCAGCATCTTATTATCAGTCCATCCGCCTCCTCCCAGTCTCTGCAGTGGAAAAACTCACTGTGATAAACTGTGGCATCTATATGAGCTTTCACTTGGCCCGATGAAATTACAATTGTAAAGCTAAATTCCTACGATATGATTTATGTCAGCTTGTTTTGAAGGTCATGCACGCATTATTTTCTTTCTCAGAGTTAGAGGCCTCACTTAACACCAACCAAGGGCACAGTTTGCAAACGATAAGGCTGACTTTTGTTTCACTTTATTGACAGTTGACAGAGTGAATTGCCAAATCTGTGTATCATTTGCCAAAAGAGATTCATTATTATTCAGGGGATAATTTGCCAAATCTAATCACAACTAAAGTGTGTCTTTAAAGGTGGGCATCTTGGAGTCTCAAGACCAAAGGAAATCTGGATATAATGTACATAAATCAAGGGTTGCATTAAAACTAGTACAGTTAAAACTTAAGTGATGTTTACATTTTCCATGCTGTGTGTGTTTCTGTATACTGTACATCTTGTGGTTTTAAGTCTTGTGTTCAAAACATGATTCATTGTCTACTTTTGTATTGCCTACTTTTGGTTAGCTGTTGCCGAGATGGAAAGATGTTTTCATGGGACACTAGAGTGATTGTTTGGTGCTGGCAAGCTCTGTGAAGCCCTCTTGGTCGATTTAATGATATGTTTTTAGCAGCGCTGGTTTAAAGTAGATGACATTTCAAGCTTAGACATGGAAACTCAATACTCATGTATCATTTTATTTGAATGGAGATGGAGTGTGTTGGTGGAAAACTGGCCGTGGTATTTAGAGAAGAAAAGTTGGCATATCCACAAAATGAAAGAAAGAGAAATACAAGTGATTTACACATCTTACCATTTGTAGAGGTGTACTGTCTCAACCTGTAATGGGTTGTCAACGCCGATGAATCTCATAAGCCTCGAATCTCCTAAGGGCAGCATATTATTTCAGGGTGGGTTTCACTTAGCGAGCTTCTCACCTGGCCGTGTGTCGACATGCAGGGCAGTATAAAAGTGAGCAGACGAAAGCCTTTTCTGTTAGATGGGTCTGCAGATGCCCTGTGTGAAATTGTCAAGGTTAGGTCTAGGCTGGGATCCCTGTTTCAGAGGGGTGCTTAGGTTTGGAGATGTAACAGTGATTCTTTGTGTTGCTGAGCATAGCAATAGTGACCAGCCATGTACAGAGATCTGGCATATTTGAGCGGCGTCTCATCTCTTAGCAACAACACTGTCTCCGGCTTTGACTCGATGGAGAACCTCACAGGATCTGCCGTGATAAATCCTTTACAAACAGGCAGCCTAGTCTTTCACAATAACAACTTTGTCTATGGATCAAGGTGAGGTTACCCAGTGAAAGCTAAGATTTTTTGTTTTGGTAGTGTGGTGAAGCTACAACAATTGTAAACTTGATTATTTTTGTTTTTGCAGACTTGAGATGTTGCAGCAGATTGCCAACAGGGTCCAGCGGGATTGTGTCAATGGAGAGGACAAACTAGCATTAGCTAGAACTGCCCTACAGTCTGTAAGTATCATGTGAGGTCTATATTATTTTATTTTAATTTGTGAAAAAATAGCACTGACTGTGCATGCTTTGTTTCTCTTTGCTCTGCTCAGGATGCAAAGCGCCTTGAGTCTGGTATTCAGTTCATGAATGAGGCTGAGATTGCTGGGTACCTTTTGGAATGTGAGAATATTCTCCGGCAACAAGTGGTCGACATCCAGGTTCTTCTGGATGGGAAATTCCCCTTTGCAGATCAACTGGTCCAAAGGTACAAATAAGATTTTCCTGCAAAAATAAGACACTGAGCTCTAGAAAGTAACTCATGTTTTCACATTGTCAGGCGTCTCATGTTGTTTTCCTTGTTTGAACGCAGGGTATCAAAGCTCCGGGACGACCTTCTATGCCTGAGAACCGAGTGTTCTTCTGTGTACAGTAAAGGTCGCACATTGACGACAGAGCAAACCAAGATGATGATCTCAGGCATCACTCAAAGCCTAAACTCGGGTTTCTCCCAGAACATTAACGCTAGCCTGACACCAGCCCTCACACCTGCACTCACCCCGGGGGGACTGGTCACTCCCGGATCCACTTTCACCTCTAGCCTTACCCCGTGCCTCACTCCGACCTTGACCCCTGGTCTGCAGCCTGCTTCAGTCACGGCCTATATGGGGAGTGGTGGCAGCATAGACCCAGGATCCCTTAAGCATCTGAAGCACATGCAGATCCGCAAGCCCCTTGGCAAATCCTCACTGGCAGACCCCAACATGACAGAGGAGGAGGTCAACATGAACTTTGTTCAGGACCTGCTGAACTGGGTGGAGGAGATGCAAGTGAGCATCGGACCTATTAACAAATTGTTGATCTCATGTGATTTGATTCTGTGCATTGAAAACCAGATATTGAGTATGTACATTTTTGTTGTTTTGAAGGTGCAGTTGGATCGTGCTGAGTGGGGATCTGATTTACCAAGTGTGGAAACACATTTAGAGAACCACAAAAGTGTGCACAGAGCAATTGAAGAATTTCAGATGAGTCTGAAAGAGGCCAAACTTAGTGAAGTAAGTGGTCTGCAGTCCTACGTAGTCTTGATGTCAACAGTCTTGACTGATCTCAACTGAAGCCTAATAATCTATAGATTAAATGTCAGACTGAAATGTTGCTGCCATATCGAGTTTTCCCACTCACTGCCTCATTTAATAGCTGTGTCTCTGGAAGAAGCTTATATTTTTTTCTTTCTCAGATTCAGATGACCCATCCCTTAAAGCTAACTTATTCTGAAAAGCTGACCAAATTAGAGAACCAGTATGAGAAACTACTGGTAAGTAATTACACTGAGCCTAACATTCACAGTCCAATTTTTTTATGCTATAACAACAATAGTAAATATGTTTACCTGCCACAGTATGTGACCTGACTTTATGAATGCCTGTTCCTGCCAGAGCTGTTCTAGAGAGCGGCAGAGCCACCTGGAAAGTTTGCATGACTTTGTGTCACGAGCTACCCAGGAGCTTATCTGGCTAAATGAGAAAGAGGAAGAGGAGGTTGCTTTTGACTGGAGTGATCGCAACAGCAACATCTCCAAGAAAAGAGACTACCATGCCGTAAGCCATCTTAATATTCAGTTGCCTTGGTCTTCTTTTTGTTTTTAAACCACTCTTAGAGAACACTTAAACACTTTTGCAGCTGCATTCATTTTGATGAAATGATAATTGTGAGGGAATTTGTGTATTAAGGGATAAAAGGTGAACAACTGCACACTCAGCACTGTGAGGCAGGATATTAGGTTGTGTGAGAGGGGGGAGTGCCTGGTCCCTTGCCATACATAAATGCCAGAGATATTCAGCCTGACGTCTCTCAACAGGATCTGATGAGGGAGCTGGATGAAAAGGAAGAGGTGATCAAGTCTGTGCAGGACAAGGCAGAAAGCCTTCTGCTCAAGAATCACCCCGCCCGGCTAACAATTGAAGTAAGCTCTCTTTTATGTTGAACTTTGCAGATTGTAAGCTTGGTTCTAATTCTTGGTTTACCAATGCTGCAGTGTTCCCAACCTTCCTAGAGCTACCACACAAGAATATAGTTTCTATTTTTGTCAGCAGGGAGGTTTAATGTCACATGGTGTGTGTTGTTTCTCACCCAGGCGTACAAAGCTGCCATGCAAACTCAGTGGAGCTGGATTTTACAGCTCTGCTCTTGTGTAGAGCAGCATCTTAAAGATAATGCAGTCTATTTTGAGGTGAGTTACTGCTATCCTTTCATGAGTACAGTGAAGGCATGTTAGTCAGTCATAGCTAATTTCTCATGTTTTTGCCCCCATAAAGTTTTTCAATGATGCCAAAGAGTCCATGGACTACCTTAAGAGCCTACAAGATGCCATTCAAAGAAAGTACAGCTGCGATCAAACAAGTAGCTTACACAAGCTGGAGGATCTCATTCAGGAGTCGATGGTAAGTGGTCAAATTAGAAGTCTACTGTACAGTGTATGGGGATGCAAATAAAAATGCAAAAACAAACTTTTCTTGGTGTGGTGTGTGTTTAGGATGAGAAAGAACAGCTCCTTCAGTACCGTAGCACTGTAGCTGGGCTCGTGGGGCGGGCCAAAACTGTTGTGCAGCTCAGGCCCAGGAACCCAGACAACACCGTGAGGTCGTCCATCCCTGTCAAAGCCATCTGTGATTACCGTCAGATAGAGGTAATTTTGATCTCTCTGCGTCAGATTATGCCGTTAAATTTCAGTTTGTGTCCAGGCAGAAGAGTAAATCTGTGCTGTGTTGATATTGTAACTCTCTCAGATAACCATCTATAAAGATGACGAGTGTGTTTTGGCCAATAACTCTCACCGGGCCAAGTGGAAAGTGATCAGCCCAGCAGGGAACGAGGCCATGGTACCCTCTGTCTGTTTTACTGTGCCTCCACCCAACAAGGAGGCTAGCGATATGGCTGGCAGGTGAGACACTAGGATCCGTACATCGTGAGCTTTTATCACCTCTAGAACTGTTTTACTGTAATACTGGATGTGTGAGCTCTGATGATATGTCTTGTTGGATAATTCACTCATGTTTCTTGCTTTGCCTGCAGAATTGAGCAGTTATACCAGAATGTTTTGGCACTGTGGCACCACTCCCATATCAACATGAAGAGTGTGGTGTCTTGGCACAATCTTATGGCTGATATACGAGCCATCCGCAACTGGAATGTGGCCTCAGTACGTTTGATTTATTTTATCTTCCTTTCAAGATTCTGGCCAGATGTTGTTCTTTATTTTAGCTGTAATCAGTTTTGATGATCAAACTAGGAAATAATGATGATCATACGTCAGCTAAGGCCTGTTTTGTTGGATGTCCTCTGTGTTTCTTTGTTCTCCGCAGATTAAGACGATGTTACCAGGTGAGCACCAGCAGGTCTTGAGCAACCTGCAGTCCCATTTTGAAGATTTCCTTGAAGACAGCGAGGAGTCTGAGGTGTTCACGGTGGCAGACTGTGCCCAGCTAGAGAGAGACGTCATTGCCTGCAAGGAGTACTACGAGGAGCTCCTCAGATCTGCAGAGAGAGGCAAGGATGTGATCGCCCTCTTGTCCACAACAACAGGGAGCTGCTGTACATTCAGCACCACACCTCGAGAGAAACACATGGGTGTTTAAGCCTATTAAGCATAAAGTTAATGCCTTTTGGAATTATATGGTTCACTGGATTAAGAGCAGTCTTAAAACATGTGGTGTGCTCTGCTGCTAGTAAAAAGTAAACATTGAGGCAGTCCCAGTCTACTGTTGTGAGCTTTAAAGAAGGCTAACAGGAGGCAGAGAGTATGCACAAAAAATGTCGTTTATTGGTCCTTTTTTCCATATTTCCCATATACATTTACTATTGAAGATGTATTTTCCTAACGGGTGACAGCAACAGTGACAGCACCATGTCAAGAGCAATGACAGCCATAGGTGGAATGCACGATAGATTCTTACTCATTGAAATAAAACATTAATTTGTTCTGCAATTTTATTTTTTGGAAATCTGTGCTTAAACCATATTGCCACAGTTCTTACTTGGCCTTACTCTGTGATGATGATGCCACCTAGAGGCACGAGTGACTTACAGTCCCAGCATTTTCTAACATAAATATTGACTCCAAATTAGTGGCAGTTTGAAAAGTGGCTGTTTTCTCAGGCGATTTTCATTCATAATTGAGTTTGGGTTGTTCTGAATAACTCACAAATTCGTTTCCAGCAATGTGAGCAAAATAAAGACATAACAAATAACGGTCAAGTGTATTAAAAATACAACACAGGAACAGCTGTTTGGAATTCAAACATTTGATATCCTCTGAATTGATTATCTTACTTATCATGTTTTTTTGCATTCAACAGAAGAACATGAAGAATCAGTATACAATCATTACATCTCAGAGGTACGCAACTTCCGAATGCACCTGGAAGCCCATGAAGAACATCTGATCAGGCAAATCCGCACACCTCTGGAGAGAGACGACCTAGAGCAGAGTCTCCAGCGAATCACCGAGCATGAGGTACACATTTAAGCGCCCCAAAATAACAAAGTTTTTAAGGCTGTAATGGTGGAGTCACAGTAATATTTAATTTCCACATCCTGATGCCTTGCAGAAGAAGAGAGCAGAGCTGAACAAACTGAAGGAGGATCTTGAGGTCATGAAGGAGAAGTGTGAGATGTTCCTCAGACAGGCTTCAGCTTCTCCGTCTGTGCCAACCCTTTCCTCTGAGCTTAGTGTCCTCGTTCAGAGCATGAGCCAAGTCGACTCCATGTCCTCCATCTATATGGACAAGTAAGACTCTCACATGGCCTCTGTTGTCAAGAACTAATCCTGTGGGCACATTCAAAACATATTAGATATTTTCATATAGAAAGATAATTAATAATTTCTTTTGTTCAGGCTGAAAACAGTGAGCTTAGTGGTGAAGCACAGCCAGAGTGCGGAGGCACTTGTTAAAGCCTACGAGTCCAAACTTTATGAGGAAGATGCTGTGAACTCAGACCTGAAGTCCATTGACACGGTCATTTCCACACTTAAGGTAATTCATATTTTACACTCAAGATTGCGATACGGCGTTTCCATAATCCATGTCTGTTAATTAATTTTTGGAATAACCTTCACTTTCTCTGATCGTAGCAATGGCGGACAGAGATTGATGAGAAGCAGGAGGTGTTCCATGATATGGAGGATGAGCTGCAGAAAGCTCGAGCCATCAGTGATCACATGTTTAAAGCCCACAACGAGCGTGACTTTGACCTGGACTGGCACAAGGAGAAAGCTGATCAGCTGAGTGAGAGATGGCACAGCATTCACTCCCAGATTGACAGCAGGTTTGTGGTTTTGATCATGGACTTTTTTTTTCTTTTCTTTTTTTTAAATGACAGAAACGGCACTGTAGCCATGTTATGATTTCTTATGTAAGTTTCAGAATTAATCATTGATGCTGTCAATTCAACTTCAGGCTTCGGGACCTGGACGGTATCGGCAAGTCTCTGAAATACTACAAAGAATCTTACAGTAGCCTTGATGAGTGGGTTAGAGAAATGGAAGCCGCACAGCTGAAAGCCCAAGAAAACAAACCTGAAGACAGCAAGGCTCTTGCTGAGCTGCTAAACCAACAGAAGGTAGGACAAGAGAGGATTGTGTTACTTTTAAATATGTACCGTACAGAGTCGGAATATATTTAAAACTTCTGTTTTTTTTCAGGTCCTTGTTGCTGAAATTGAGCAAAAACAGAGCAGAATTGATGAATGTCAAAAGTACTCGGAGCAGTACTCATCAGCCGTTAAAGTAAGCAATAAATAAATGTATTTAAAAAATAACAAGCAGTTCTTTCAAGATTTTGCAGATTACCATTTTCATGATTATCACTGTATGGTTTATTTTGTGGTGGTTTTCGAAAAACAGCTGCACAGTTTGCAGTTTTCTGTTTTCAGCAAAAGTGTCCGGTTTAACAAAGTTACAGTGGTTTGCCTGTGTTGTCATTTCCTTCACAGCTTTGTTGGCTTTGTTACTGAAATGTCCATGGGATGGTCCCAATTGCAATTTGAGGGAGAAAATTGATTTTGGAAAGACAAAACTAAACATGTAGTTGTAAAAGTGCTAATTCATGGACTGTTTGACTGTGTAATATACCTTTAGATAATCCCTTTATGATGGTGTTTATTCAGGATTATGAACTGCAGCTGATGACCTACAGAGCAATGGTTGACTCTCAGCACAAATCTCCACTCAAGAAACGAAGGATGCAGAGCTCCTCTGATACCATCCAGCAGGAGGTGAAACTGATGAAAAATATAATCTGAATTGGAAATGAGCTTTGTATGTGTTCGGCAAGCTAAAAATGCCAATTTTGTGTCATTTGTTTTATTTCAACACAGTTCATGGATCTCCGAACCCGCTACACTGCTCTTGTGACACTAATGACACAATATGTGAAGTTTGCCAGTGAAACACTGAAGAGGACTGAGGACGAGGAGGTGAGGCATTCATATTTTAAAGCATCTTGGTTATGTCGGCTTTCTGCATGCAGCTTAAAGTTACATCCACTAAGATTGAAATGCTTACTGTGTAGAATCAACCATGATACAGTCACATCAAATATGGTTTTAAATTGTTGGTCTGACATAAATATGAACCATGCAGACTCACCTCTAAATTATGTTCATATTTGATGTGATTGTATTTGATTTGATTATACATGGTCCACATTCCAGTCTCAGTTCAACTTTAAGCAGCATATTTTCCATTTTTGCAAGGGTTTAGTTTTGGATTTGGGCACATATTTTATGCTGTTTGATATGTTTTACATTATCTTGCCATGCTTTTATATCTTCTTATTTTAAGGGTCAAGATAGTTTACCTTATCAGGAGTCATGCATTGTAATATAATGTGAATAGCACACTTACTTGAGTTCTTGGACCTCTTTACATTTTTTTGTTTTTAAGGGTGGGAGTGACAGTCAGGATGATACTTCCAGAAACATTAGGTCAAATAAAATGATACTTATAAAGGGTTTAAAGCATCAAAAATAAAAAAGTGGGTCTTCTGGTGGCTCAGATGGCTGAGATGCATGTCATGTTCTGCAATGTTCTGGCTTTCAGCCTGGGTCTTTTGTTGCATGCTGTTTTTCTCACAGTTTTTTTTCTGTCTATCACCACTGTCCGCCATCAATTAAAGGCAAAAATGACCAAACAAAACAAACAAACAAACAAACAAACAAAAGTAAGAAGGAAGATAAAAGGAAATTCCCCAACTAATAACTTTCACTCACTATCTCCATAGCAATGATTCATCCATTCTGAAAGCCTTCTCTGTAATTCAGTCACCTTGAACAGGGATTACTTTTCCATTTAAGGCTCTGCCTTACAAAAATGGTCATATTTTTCTCAGAATTGATAGTCATTCGATCATGAATAAAGATATTTGCTTCTTTGCTCAGAAGAAGCAAATCGGGGAAAAAGATGTATGCATGCCCGTGCCTCATTATTTTGTGTGGTGGTTATTTGCTCGGAGGACGAAGCTCTCTAGTCTCTCTGGCAGAACTGCTTTTTCATGTTGACATTTCTGAGGGGAAATTAAGGTCTCTCCTGGGTTTGCGCAGCATTTTATTTTATGTTGATATAAACAGGTATTCCCTTGAGCTATTGCTGA
Organism: Myripristis jacobus; assembly: GCA_900302555.1. NCBI lineage: Eukaryota > Metazoa > Chordata > Actinopteri > Holocentriformes > Holocentridae > Myripristis > Myripristis jacobus. Next base: position 59,304 of record OMLB01054953.1, read on the forward strand.
TAAGGACAAGGATTAATTTAAGTTGTGGTCCAAAGGACAAATGAGCAATCACCTGGTCTTTGGGAAGTGCTTTGCTCAGGCCATTTATTTGCATATCATGATGAAAATGTTTAAAAGTAATGGGCCTTGGCATTTTTTTTGATCAGAAGGGCTCTGCACGTTAAGAAGTGGAGACTGTGCATTTTTAAACCCCTTGCAGTGTTTGTGGGTAAATGGTGATAATATTAAAAAGCATCTTGCAGTTGTGAAACTGCAAATACCTGGAGAGACTGCTAAACTCTGCTGCAACGCTGCTGCTGGTGAGGGGAAGTAATAATTGGTGCACCTCATTTTCTCACATATTCATATTTAACATGTGGATACTGGATAACGTATTTTTTACATTTTAGAACAAAAACGCTTTTGAAAGAGCAGAGTATGCAAAAAGGACAGAGAGCTTGGAGCTCCAAAGGGCTGCAGGGGAAATAGAGATTAGCCGACTTCATCAACGAGTACGTGAACTGGGGGATGAGCTGATTGGAAAAGAAACCCAGTTGGAAAAGCTGGAAGGAGAAGTAGAAATACAACAGAGGACAATTGACAGTCTAATCTTTCAAAAGTCGAAGGTTGAGCATGACATTCACCAGTATTGCACCAAACTGGAGTTAGCAGTGAAAGACAAAGCTGCTGCTGAACAGGAATTAAGTCACACACGACAATTAATTCAGCAATCAGAAGCAAAGGGGTCCTCACTGGAGGGTAGATCCCCTGCCTTGCCCAAGAACAGTCTAGGAGACCACTTACTGAGGAAAGATAAAGAGGTCCAAGGTAATGAGGAACACAGTGACACACTTTCAAGTCTCAAGACAAAGGAGGATACTGAGGCAGAGTTGCCGAGCCAAGATCATGCCCTGGAAAGTGATCTGGTAGTTCATAGTGAGCCACCGTCAGCTACACTTAAAGAAAGCAACAGAGTGGATGTAGATGTTGTACAACACTCACTTGAAGAACTAACCATGGTTAAGAAGAGAGCTGAAATGGCTGAGGAGAAAGCACAGAGTTTTAAAGAGCTATTGGATGATAACAATGATAGACTGGAGAAACTTCAGGTGGACATGGAATCTGAAAGGAGCACCATGAGACAAAAATCAGAGGAACTGAGACAGGAAACACTGGACATGAAAAAATCAGTCTATGAGCTCCAAGAGCAGAGCAGATCTCTGCAGAGGGTTAAGTCTTCCTTGGAACAAAAGGCCATTTTCCATAATACTGAAGTTGAAGGCCTCCAAGAGCAGCTGAAGATTGCCCAATGTGAACTGCTTAAGAAGACCTCTTTAGAGCAGGAAAACAGTCACAGGATGCATATCTTAGAGGAGGAGCTCTCCTCCAAACAAGCAGAAATAGATCAGCTGAGGTTCAAAAACAATGAGCTCACAAGAGCCAACATGTTAATGGACAGTGATATAAAGGGTCTTCAGATGAATACTGAGTCATTGCAACAGGATAAATCATTCTCTGAACAAAAGGTTAGATCTTTAAAAAGTGAGATTGAGAGCTGGAAACAGCAGCTTCAAAAGGCTAAGGAAGAAAATACAATAAAGAACAAATCTGAGCAAGAGACTCAACTCAAATGTAAAAACCTTGAAGCTGAGCTTCAAAAAAGTAGTTTAATAGCCGCTCAATTGCAGAAGCAAGTAGAGGAGCTGAGAAGGATTAATACTGAGATGGAAAAGAACATGAAGAATATAAGAGCTCAACTTGATCAGGTGACAGCAGAAATTGGCAGCAAAGATCAGCGAATCAAAATTTTAGAGTCTCAGGTGGAGGCCACCAAATCACAGATTAGAATTGTTGAAGAGGAACTGCTGAAGAAATCTCTGGCAACTCATGAACTTCAAATTAAACTACAGGATTACAATGAGGAGGTAAAGAAAACAGCTGAACTGCAGCACAAAAACGAAATACTAAGCTCAAATATCACTACTTATGAAAAAGAAATAATGAGTCTTAAATCAGAGCTTAAGTTGGTGTGTGCTGATAGAAATTTGGCCAATCAGAAAGTCCAAATGCAAAAGGCTGAGGTTAATGACTTGAACATAATGCTAAAGAAAACAACCACAGACCTGCAAAAAGAATCAACTGAGAGTCAAAAATATCTCAGTAAAGTCAGGGCATTAGAGGTTGAGCTCTTGAAATGTAAGCAGAGTATGAAGAGAGTAACAGGAAGCTCAGAGAAAATGGCAACAAATCTAAAAGAGGAGGTAACTGCTCTTCAGAGTGACAAGAAAGCAGCAGAGAAGAAATTAGATTACATGAATGTTCAACTTAAAGAGTTGAGCAATGATCTAAAAAGAGCAAAAGATGATTTGGCTAAAGAGACTCAAGAAAGGAAAGTCAAAGAGTCAAAAATAGTGGAGCTTGAGACTGAACTCCAAAAGAATGAGCCAACAGTGAAAGCAATTCTGTCCCCATCAAAGTGGACACAAGAAATCACAACTCTTCAGAGAGGGAGACCTGAAGCACAAGAGAAAATCATTTCCTTAGGATCTGAAGTTGCAATACTGAAAGAAAGGCTAGACCAAGCCCAAGGGGAAGTAAGGCAAAAACAGAAAGAAAATTCAGATCTTCAACAGAGGTCCCAACACCTGGAAGAACAACTTGAGAATTGCAAGCAAATGCTAGAGGAATTGAAAAGTAAACTAGAACTTCAGAAGAAGGGCTTTGAGAGACAGTTGTCATTAATGCAGAGTGAAATAGAGCAAAACCTCCTTTTACAGCAATCTGAAATCACATTTGAAAATGAGAAGAAGGGAATGGTACCAGTAGAAAACAAGTATTTAAAACAAGAAGTCGAACACATTAAAACATTACAGCAGAACATGTTGAAATTAAAGCAAGAAGCTGACCAACAGTCACAACAGGTGCAAATTAAAATGGACAAACTACAACAAGAAAGAGCTGTGCTCAACCATGACCTCTCAAAGGCTCAATCACATATTATTCAGCTTGAAGAAGACAAAATGAAACTCAACTCAAACATTAGTCATCTAGAAAGCCTGAACAATGAACACTCAAAGGAGTTGACTAAGCTTAAACAGATGTTAAGAGAGGGCGAACAGAAACTGACAATAAAGGAAAAAGAAGCGCAATCCCTCAATGAACAGATTGTGTCCTACGTCAACGATGTCAAAAGTCTTCAAGAAAAACTTTTGAAGCTGGAGGTCATGTTGAAGACTGAAACCAGGGAGGGGAATAAACTGGAGATAAATGAAACCAGTCATCAGTGTGTCAAAGACAATGAAGTTGCTAAATTGAAGACAGAACTCACATCAACACAGAAGATTGTGCCATCTTTGGAAGGTGCAAAATCCAAGCTAGAGGATGAGGTCAAAATCCAAGTGTGCACAAAGGTAATGGCACAGTTATTATTGAATGTAGTTAAATGTAGCACCATTTATTTTTCAAATTAATTACACATTATAATGACACAAAAGAGTAAGAGATCAATTTTCCTGTTCCAAATTCAATCTGAGGTTATTCTAATCTTGTATCTACAGATGACATCAATGGAGAAAGGACATTTACTAGAAGAACTGAATAAAGTGAAACAAGACAAAAAGGAAATTATTCCCAGTCTTCACCAGGATTCAGCCATGAACAAAGCTTTGAGTCACTCTACTCCTCAAACTACCACTCTCCAACAAAAAGACACACAGAATATAATTTACAAAGGCCAGGTCAAAACCGATCCCTCCATGACTATGGCAACACATAGATACATGTCTCTCTATGAAACAACAGAGAGAGGGCCAAGTCAAGCGTACAGCATCTCTAACACAGGATCCTGTCAGTCCATGGACATTCAAACCAAAGTATCTTATTTTGCAAACTCAATGAATCAGAGCACATCAGACAGTTTGGAAAAGCTGAGTGTGCTTGATTCCTCTTGGATCTCACTAAAACTCCCGGGTTTCCAAGGCAATATAAGTATTGAAACATTAATCAAAACTAAGCTGTTGAGTGAAGAAATTTTGCATAAGTTAGAAATGGGCCTCACCACAGTGGAAGAGGTGCAAGAATCCCTTGCTCCGTTCCTCAGCAAACCAACTACTATTGCTGGGTTGTACTTGGAGTCAAGTAAGAAAAAGATATCGTTCTTAGAAGCTGCTGAGGAAGGCTTCTTAGCAAGGACTTATGCTATTGAGTTTCTGGAGGCTCAGGCTGCAACTGGTGGCATTGTAGATCTGGCCACGGGAAAAACACACTCAGTTCTAGATGCTGTGGAGAGAGGTATTGTAGAGGGAGATCTGAAAGATAAACTGATGCATGCTGAGAAAGCAGTGAATGGCTATGTCCATGGTAGCAAGAGGCTGTCTGTGTTTCAGGCAATGGAAGAAAGGATTCTTGATAGATACAAAGGGAAGAAAATTATTGAAGTGCAGATAGCCACTGGAGGAATAATATACCCAGACATTGGTGTTAAAGTGCCGGCTAACATTGCTTTTGATCAGGGTCTCTTGAACAGAGACACTCTAAAGAGTCTTTATGATCCATTCAGTAACCCCAAAGGCTTTCACAACCCTGTCACTGGGCAGAAAACATATTACTGCGACATGCTGAATGCTTGTGTTTATGATATTGATGGTGGTGTCTATCTTTTCCCACTGGGTGACAGGCATCTATCAAGTGTCTCTCCCAGGAGTTCTCATACTGTGTCTGTTGTCAGCAGTAGCTGTGGCACGGAAATGTCAGCCTATGAAGCCTACAAGGCAAAACACATTGACAAGTGGACATATCTGTTTCTATCACAGCAGGACAGTGAATGGCAAGAACAGGCCATTGCTGATGTCAGTGGAAGTCCATTGCACATCATTGTTGACCTCAAAAGTGGCCGGCAGCTTTGTATCAAGGCTGCTCTAAGTCAAAGGTTTCTTGAGACAACAGAGCTTGAGAGCTATCGCAGTGGGCTCCTCAGTATCTATGAGCTTGCAGACCTCATATTTTCAAGAATGGTTGTAGTAGAGGATGTTAACAGTCCTATTGCTGGTCTCTGGGATGTTGCCCAGAGGAAGCGCCTGTCAGTTCTTCAAGCTCTTCAGCAGAGCCTCATCGACAAAGCTACTGCCCTTACGCTGTTGCAGGCCCAGGCTTGCACTGGAGGCATCTGTGATCCCTCTTCTGGGGAGAAAGCTACAGTCACAGAGGCTTTAAGAAGAGGCCTACTGGATGAGTCATTTGCCCATGAGCTCCAGCAGTATGAGCAGGCATATCATGGTGTCATTCAGCCCAGGACAGCAAAGACTTTATCTGTTGCACAGGCTGTCCAGGAAAATCTCATGCCAAAGGATGTAGGTCTTCGCTGCCTTGAGTTCCAGCTCCTGACTGGAGGATTGATAAACCCTGAGACTCATGACCGAGTGTCACTCGAGGAAGTCATTCAGAGCTGCCTTATTGACAAAGGCACTGCCACAGTACTGAAAGATGAAAAGTCACATACCAAAAGCATCACATGTCCAAAGACCAAGAGAAGAATCTCATTCAAAGAGGCACTGGAACGAAGCATCTATGACTGCCACACCGGGTTAAGGCTGCTGGAGGCTGCAAAAGTTCATAGTGTTGGAGCCAAGTCAACATTTCATTATGTTTGGACCTATAATCAACTGTAAATATATTGTGCATAACAAACACCAAGCAGAGAAATATATTCCTGAGCAAAACATTGTTTTTCTCTGTGGGAACTGGGGGTGCATCAGTTTTTCTTCACCTATGTAGTAACTTGGCTTTTACTTCAGTAAAAAGAGGGGCATACCAATACCTAAGAACATTTTTTTCCTGTCTTAATTTAATCTAAATATTTGCCATCATTCTATAAACACATTTAACTCAAGGCGATGCAGCTGATAGTGTTCTGTGGTTCTGGTGCAGATGGTCTTCTTTCTGATTCTGAACAGGGCAATGAGCCCATTATTTATGTGTCCCTTATATGCAATATCTTTAATTTGGTTTTCTGTGATCAATTCTGGCAAAATATCATGCATGTTGAAAGCAAGTTTTTGTTCAAATTTTAGAGATCGGTCGATGAGGAGAAGAAAGAACATGGTGATAAAGTTAGCAAGCTGTTGCACTGGATGTCCAATGTGAAACAGAGCCTGAACAATGATGGCAAAGCTTTGACAGATGGTAACGCCAACACAGAAGCCTCTAATAAGCCCCAGGTAAATATTATGTGTTGGTTGCTGTGTTTATGGTATGTCCTGTTTTTATATATTGACCAATTTATTATCCATAATAGAGAGGTATTTCTGTTCAAGAGTACATTTTTTAATCAAGTATTGCCTCTGACTGTCCGTAAGTATGAATGCCTTCTAATAAAAAAAGAAAACAACAATACCTACTTTCTTATTTATTTACTGCACAAAAATGTACACAATAAATTATATGTTTTGATAAGTTTATAAAGTCCCCTGATAACACAGCACATGAGGCCATGGTTCACATCATCACCCATAGCTTTCATAGTACACTACATATTTACATTACCTCCAAAGTCATCAGTTGCACAAGCACTTTTATTTCAGAACAACTTCATCACAGATCACACCTTCAATAAATACCAACATTTCCCATTGTCTCTTTTATCATACATGCCAATGGATAGTACTTAAAAAACAAGATGGCTAAGAAAGGCACAAGGGTAGTAGAGTAATGCTGATTAACGTGCACTGTCCCTTCAAAATATATATCGCAGAATAAAATAAAGTGCATCCTCCCAACGGCATATGTTAATATCTCTTCCTATCCATTTCTGAATACTTGCCTTGCCTTGCCTTGATATCATAGTGACACTACATCATACTGTCATTTTTTTCTTAGATAACGTTTTGCCATATTATGAAAATGTTCATACATTAAATAATCCATTAACCTTATTATTAGGGTTAACAACGGAAATGATGAAATCTGATTTTTTTTTTCCCCCAGAACAGTCAGTCTTTGTTTGACCTAAATATATTTTTTATGCTAAATCAAATCAATGGGTGCTGTGTGTGTGTGTGTGTGTGTATTCAAGCCATATATGCAGTATTAATGTATTGACCACTTATATTCCAGGTGTCAGTCGAGGAGATTGTAACTAAGAAGGAACAAATTGCAGAAGCAGTCAGGGCCACACAAACGATGCTCAACAAACACAGTGATAAGTATGTCAAGCCATTATGTTTAAGATGTATAACACTTTACCCACTGTTAAAGGCTAAAGGCTCATACTGTGTATCAAAGGCTAAAGGTTCATTCTGTGTATCATGTGTTGCAGAATGACTGCGGAGGAAAAGGAGAAGGCCCAGGAGCAGCTGAAGGCACTCAATCAGGCCTACAGCGATCTCTCCCAACATTGTGCAGATCAGGCGCCCTCTGCAGAGCAGGTTGGATACTGGGCTGTTTGTTCAGTGGGATGGATTGTGTTTGTATTTTATGTTGTGGTCAGAAAAGAACAAGTGCCACCCAGTGTTCAGTTGCATGACTAACCTTTTCTGTCTGTCTTATCTCTAGCACGGTGTGAGAGGTTTTCTCTTGTGACTCTGTATTCATTTATAATACTGGATCACTTATGGACAGTTTTTATAGAGCACAACAGGTTTTTGACCCCAGAAAATCTGTGTATGCTGTAAACATGCTTAGTGCCTACACCATCCGATTTCATTCTCACATTTCACCATCATGACTGAAGCCATGTGCTTGAATTATCTTACACTTTAACAGGCAAATTTGCAGTGCTCTTCATGTGATGTCTAACTGGCTCTCTTTTTTGGAACATGCTGGAGATTGCATTCACAGATGCATGTTAGCTTTTAATGTTGTGTACTTCAATCTGCTGTTACAACCCTGACGCAGTCTTGCACTTGTGCACATGATCTCTTAACAATGCACATTTGTGAAGTGGTGAGTACAAGTTTTGCCTTGGTTTTGAATACTGTTGAATTTGAATTTCACATTTTACACTAATAATGCAAATTTTGTTACTGAAATCCCATTTGCAGTCAATTCATTAACTTATTGTATTTCATTTTCCATAGGGTTTTAAAACCATTGATGCCATTGTTGAGCTGGGGAGTGGAGCAGTGCACTCCACACTGATTGAACCCATGACTGGGATTGCTCACCCAGAGGCCTGGCCTATAACCTCTGACCTCTCTCAGCCTGAGCTCCATGTGTGTCAGGACTTGGATGACGCCCTCAAACAAGATCTTACTCATAAGTCTAAACTCAACCAATTGCAAGAGCTGAATGAGACAAGCAAGTGCATACAGAATACAAATTTCTCCTCTGTGCCTGTCTCTGAAATAGCAGCAGTTAGGGAAAGTGGAATCCCTGAACATCTGGTCATCAAAATGATAGAGATCCAACAAGTCACTGATGGAATGAAGGCATGCTATACGGGGGACGCAGTGACCTTGGAAAGTGCATTTCAGCGTGGTTTGATACCTGCATCTGTGTATTTAATGGTTCTTCAGAGGCAGAAGATGTGCCAGAATATTACTGATCCCACCACTGAGGAGAGTAGACTGATATTAAAGGGCCTAAATAGAGACACATCACCAAAATCAGGGAGAGATATTAGTGTACTGAGGGCTTTTCATAATGGTTTAATTGACCAGGAGACCATTTGTGGGCTGCCTTCTTCTCAGACAGATGTAAGTGGGACTACTGACCCCAAAACAGGCCAGAAATTCAGTGTTAAGGAAGCCCTGTCGGAGGACATTAGTGATCAGGATTCTCTAAGTGCATTCCTGAGTCCACAGACTGAATTAAGCAGCATTGTGAACCTCCAGAAAGGGGAGAGCCTAATGGTAGATGAAGCTGTTCAGTGTGACTTGATGAGATGTAGCAGTACACTCATAGTGCTTGGAAAACAGATGGAGTTTATGGGACTTACACTGCCTCACTCTGGGGAGCTTCTTACTGTGTCCACCTTGTTGCAGCATGACCATCAAACCATCACCAACGAGTTTATTAGCCAGGTACTTAGTAATCGGCAAAAGATAGCAGCCTTTTACATACCAGAAAATTCAGAGGTAGTAGACATTGCTTCTGCTATCGACAATGGTTTTATTGATGCTCATACTGCTGAGGTGTTGAAAACTATAGAATTTCCTGATGTGTTTCCAGATGTTGATCAGCTTAATGCAAAGTTTTCATCTTGGCTCATGTTTAAAGAGCTTACACTTGATGGATGCCATCGTGCCACAGATGGTTTAGAGGTTGGGGACAGGAATATTAGCAGCCCTTCACCTACAGAGGCAAGGCAGCTATTCATCTCTTATCTCATGATGAACAGCTATGTGGACCCTACGTCAGGACAAAGACTGCTAATACTTGATAGACAGATGTCTAAAATGGCTAAACTTTTCATTGAAGATTCAATCATTTTTGAAAGCAGGGATGAAAATTTTACTTGTCTCACCTCAAATAGTGATGATCTTCCAGAACAGGTTGATTTAGAGATGCCTTTGTGCATTAAAGAAGAAACAGATGAAATAATGAAAAACAAACAAGAATTTGTTTCACAGGATTTTCATTCTCTTGGGAATGAGGTCACCTCTGATGAGGAAATCTGTGCTAATGATAAGATGCCACAACAAAATTCTGTCAAGGCAGCTCCAGTAGATGAAAATTTTGCAAGGGACACTGCACTTTCTGATACAACAGACATATTTTTGTTTCAAGAGAACACAAATTGCACAAACTCTGGTTACTCTGAAAAATACACTCCAGCAAATGGTTTAGATATTGAAGATGGAGAGGCTTTGAGCGGAGGTCTGGATATTCCAACCACTCCAGAGACCTCAGTTCTTCCCACTTCATGCTCTGTGAATAACACAAATGTTGGCTCACCCACAAGGGTATCTGAATCCAAGAATCTGACACTGGCAGTAAATTCTTGTCATCAGACACAGCCACACATAAATCCAGATTCCCTGTGTGGTGAATCAAGAGATACCTATGATATAGCCACAGAATTGGAATACGCTGAGGATTTGTGGGATGAGGATAATGAACAGGACTATGCTATTCATCTTCTGAAAGAGCAAGTGGAGGAGGGGGGCATTTTGGATGTCACCTCTGGGAAACGCTATGACCTGGAGGCAGCCCTCAATAAGGGCTTAGTTGATGAGAAGACAGCACTGGAGCTGCTTACTCTACAATTAAATGGAAAAAGAGATGTCATAAGGGATGACGAGGCCACTGTGTCTGTCCTCAGACAGTCAGTGTCAAATGGATCCATATCCTCGAACACTGCCTTGTGTATTATGGAACAGCAGAAACTGCTGGATGGTGTGTATGACTCAAGGTCTGGCAGCATCATTAGTATCAGTGAGGCACTGCAGTCTGGATTAGTTAGTGATGAATTTGTTGACAAAATCCTGAACTCAGACCAAATGCCCAAAGGTGTCATTTACCCTGAAAAAAAGTGTAGCCATTGCATCTCTGATGACCACAGTCTGGGACTGATCAATATAAATGAGACTGAAAGCACATTGCAGGCGCAAACGGAGAGTAAGGTTGCTGTCATGGTGCTTGATCTCACTGATGAGCAGATAGATGATAAAAATACTGAGAGGGAGAATGAACATACAGCGGTGGTTTGGGACACAGGAGGAAATGTAGAGATGAGCGATTATGTACATCCTGTAATTCCCTCAATAATTAGCCATGGGCCTGCCTGCAGTCAAACAAGCTCATCCATCTTAGGGAATCAGGTCACTGAAGACTATATTCCTCAAACTGATGGAACATCTTCACTGACTGAAGATTGTGACACACAGGTCTTAATCAATAATCTGTTGACAGATAAGGACAGTGAATGTGGTGCTGTGATGGAAAACCCCACACCACCAGCCCAATCAAATTCACCTGACCTGATTGATGGAGGCCCACATGGCACAACTGAAAATCATTGTGTCACGTATACTCATCAGTCTTGTAAAGCTGACAGCTTACCCATGAATGAAGATTTTCTCAGTTGTGGATATCATGCCCATGAGGAGAACCAGACAGTTAGTCTTGTTCAGAGTGACTCAGGCTTTAAGTCATCACATAGTGAGGTGCTGTCTGGGGAAACTAGAATGGAGAGTGTTTTGAATGACTCAGGTATGTCGTCATTGCAAAGTGATGTGTTGTCTGAGGAAACTAGAGTGGAGAGCGTGTTAAGTGCTGTTCAGGCATCTCAGAGTACAGATTACTCATTTTCTGAAAATGCAGGTATATCAGGTTCTGGGGAAAATAGTCACTTTGAGAACAGTGTCATAGAAGATGGCAGTGAAATTACATTACTTCAGCAATCAGTACTTCAATCAGAAGGGGATTTCAGCATTGAAACTGAGCCAAAATCCTCTCAAAATGGCCAGAGCCAGAGTGCGCTTGTTTGTGAGAGATCTCTACAACAGTTGCACCAGCCTTCTCAATTACCTAATATTTCAAGTGCAGTCAGTACAACAACAAATCATGTTTACCGTAACAGTTGTGATATAGAAGATTCAGACCATTTTGTTTCACCTACCATCAGAGTTTCTCCAGAGCCAACAGTGACTAGTAACAATTTGTTAGGGTCAGAGGATAGTGCTGCAGGTGACGTTGAGTCAAGTGTGGACACTGACCATGAGCTTTCCCCAGAGAGGCAACTCACAGGCATTTTCAAAGTCACCAGTGATATTGAGCAGATCTCTGAGTCTGGAACCATGCTGACAGTAGAGGCAAGTGATAGTGAACACAATGCAGGGATTGCTGAAATGGTCTCCTGTCCAACCCCGCCCTCAGCTACAGACAAGAATTTAGGGCAGTCTGTGAACGTAATGGAACTAGAGTTAGCATTAGATATACCCCCAGATGGAAATAAATTAGATGTTTGTTCTACTGATGATCCCCAGGTAGCTACTGATTTACTGTCACACAACTCCATTGAATCTGATAGAGCCTCTCCAGCTCCATCAGTGTTTTCTAATGCTGTAAAGGCTGATCTAAATGAGCAGGGGGGAAAGAGTACCGAGGGGGATAAAGTAGATAACTTGCAAAAGACAGAAACTCAGCACAATGAAACTGCAGTCACTATGGTCCAAAATGCACGACAGACCTCAGACAGAGGTAGCTTTGAAGATAGAGACACAACCCATGGCCTTGTGGAGAGCAGTCACCCTGATCTTCTCATGGATTTGCTGAAGCAAGTTGCAAGTTCAAAGAGCAAAGAAATCGGAAACCAAACGCTAGTGACCCATGAAGAAAAGGTGCATGAAAACACAGAGCGGTCTGACGTTGGAAACATCCAGCTGCAACTACTGCAGGTTCTTAAGAGTGTGTCATCGAACCAAGACCCTTCAGTGTTTCAGGATGTGATGGTGACCCTGAGTAGTGCCCTGGGGGTTGATTCTCATGAGGACAGACACGACACCCTGGAGAGCATCAAGGAGGAGAGCTCAGAGGAGGAAGGTGGTGGGCCAACAGAAGATAACTCAGATCTGTGTGACAACACTATAACCAGCCAGCTATCATCTGCTCAGATGGCTGCTAACTCAGATGTCTGCAAAGCCAAGGATGTCAATAACATGGTAACTTTTTCCCCTCAGTGTTAAGCTTTCCCCTCACTTATTTTGACATGGCATCAGTTACTTCTATCCCACTCTTCTGCTATTTATATATTTTCTACAGCTGTACTCCATCCAGGATTATTTGGAGTGTGTTGGCAGACTACAGGATCACGCTGATGTCTTAGATGATGTCAGGAATGACCTTTTAATCCAAGCACCCCTCAATAATAACATGGAGGAACTACAGAGCCAACTAAAAGAATGTCAGGTCAGAAACTGTAGAACAATCCAAAGCTATTTATGGAGGCATTCATGATTTGTGTCATCTATAGCATTTATATTTAATAACCATTATCATATTTGCTGCATTTTAACATTTCTTTTGCACAATTCTAGTCCCTGGACTCCCAACTTTCTAGACTGGCTGGTGTTCTTACATCAGATCTGGAGAGAGCCGAACAGCTATTAAACTCTGTTTATGAGAACATTCCTACACAAATCCACCAAGATTTGGCTTCAGCGTTCATGCAACTGAAACCAAATTTTACTGCTGTTTGCCAAATGTGTGCAGAAAGGAATCACTCACTAATTCAGGCAATGGAAACAGAGAAGGTCAGTGTTGATTGTTTGTGGTTATTAATTAGAGTACAGATGTGACAGTTGTGCCATCATTATACCTATTCTCCATGCAACTGTAGGCGCATTTGGAGTCAACATATCAGAAGCATCTCAGTGATCTTGCTTCACTAGCCGTCTGCATCCAAAACAACTCTGAGATATGGGACTTGGATCTGCTAAACACATGTGATCTGGACACTCTGAAACATATGATTCAGCAGAACAAGGTACCTCATGAATCCAGCTGATGTAAATATATTTTACAGTGACCAAATTCACAGCCCATTAATGTCAATGGCTCATACAGTGTGACTCCATGGTGTCCTCTATTATTCCAGGACATGGAGGACAATGTACTTCAAGTCGCTCGGCCCAAGTTGGAGGACCTTACGTTTGATATCCAGTGTTTTATATCTGAGCACACCCAGTTCTTAAGCCCAGCCCAGAGCAGTCATCTCCTCAAGTTACTGAGCAGCACTCAGCGCACATTAAGGGACCAGACAGAGAGGCTGGTCACCCAGAGGCAAACCCTGGACTGCCTCCTGGACACCAGGGACAGGGAAAGCCAGCAGAAGGTCTGCATGTGGACATGCTCCAACATAGATGCCTCCTTGAATAAATCCAGCTTTACATGTGTGCTTTGCTTGTTAAATAAAAATTTAAGTGAAGATTGGACGCTCATAATGCATGTCGATTTTATGAGCCATGTTGGTAAGCATTTCTAATTATATCCCCAAATCAATGAAGTCCCTCATTTTTTGCTGTGCACATTCATGACCCTTACTGGAGGAACACTGTTGATTTTGGTGATCCCATGACCTTTCCTCTTGCATTAGGCCAAATTCAGGTCATTTTGTCAACATAACATATCTAATTTTTAGATGTAATTAAATGTTTTACAGTTAAATGCTTTCATAATGTAATAATTTATTAAAATATATACAAGGATTTATTTACTTTGAGTTAGATTACTTGATACACACATTTTAGATTTGAGTTATCCATCTGAACCTCATATGGAACATATGGAAAAAGAATTAAATATTTGGCAACAATATTCCATTTATTATCTGCAAATATTGACACTCCATGTTTCTATTTTTGGATTTAAACTGGAAAATTAGACTTAACAGTGATGAATATGTTTTCCCCCAATTTCACAGTATTTCTGTGTGTGTAAGATATTTTGAATAGTTTGAATGCCTTTCATTTCCAGGCATCAGACTTTGGACACTGTTCATGTCTGAAGGAAAAACGACAGTATTGCATGTTAATGTCCTTATTCACTGCTGCAGACTAACCTTTCTACTGGTTGTGTTCTACAGGCCTCAAGACACCAATGAGCAATTAACAGTGGACAAAATGCACCCTCTTTATTGGAACGCTTTCACCCACAACATTAGTACTAACACACTTGCCATCACATGCCGCTGTGCTTATTACTGTATAAAGACACCAATTTGGTCAATGACAAGCATGTTTACAGCATACAGGGTTCACTGCGGTCTTATATTAAAGGGAACTTTATTATGAACAGAATTTGCATGTTTGTCTTGGTAACATTGTAAGCCCACAGTAAGGCAGGCTTTGTGGCAGGCTTTGTGGCATTCATATGTGTGTGTTGTATTTTATGTGTTGGCTTACTTTTTGGTATGATATTAACTTGGTGTTTTTTCTTGTGCAGTGTGTATTGGAGAAGCACAGGGAGTTTTCGGACAAGTTGGAGGAATTATGTGATAGCCTTACCCTGACGGAGAACCGCCTGATTGGTCATCAGAACCAGGCTGACCACACAGAGAGTGTTCAAGACCTGCAGCAGTACCAGCAAGAGCATCAGGTGTGATATGAACTAGTTTGCTTTGACAGTCTAGATACAAAGGTACATTTAAACACTGTTTTATTCAGCAGACCTAAAACTCATAATGCTTTGTGCCTGTCCAATCTCAAGGCTCTGCAGAAAGATGTACTGACAAATGCCAGTGCCTTGAATGAGGTCATCACCAGCACTAAAAAGTTTCTGGAGGAGAATCGGAGCAAGCTGATGCCAGAACAAATCGCTGTCATTGAGAACAAGTTGGAGGAGGCCAAGAACAAAGCCAAGCTCATCAACCAGCGGGCTGAGGAGTCCAGGAAGGACTTAGAGAAAGTTGTAACCACAGCTATAAAACAGGAGAGTGAGAAGGTTAGAGACCATATTACCTTCCTAAGTGTCTGTAAAACTATGTAATTCAAGTAGAATTTTTTATCATAACTAAAAAGAAAATCAACAAGCTACTGAGCCTGTGCCACTGTATTCCATTGATTTTATCCATTAATTCTCCAGTTTTTAATCCCTGGTCTATCTGTCTAGGCGGCAGCTGCTGAACAGCTTGAAGAAAGTAAGAACAAAATCGAAGGTCTCTTGGACTGGATATCCAACATAGGGAATGAAAACGAGACTGATTTTGCACACACTGGCCATATAAGCAAAGAGAATGGGAACCTGCCAGAGGAAACGTCAGCCAAGGGAGTGATAGGAGAGGATGACGATGCCAATGGAAACGCTCTCCAAACCCCTGAAAATGATTCTGCGACGGAGAGCAGTGGGAAGAACTCCTCATCCTCAGACCTTGACAAGCAGTATGACAGAGTCAAGGTATATTTTGTCTGCAGCATAAACATTTGTAATTTCTCTAATGAGATGAACTTAAGGCTACTCTAGAGTAGTCCAAAGATATACTGTGAGCTGAATTCTCCTTCCCACTACTCTCAAATCCATGCATTTTCTCAATTAATAATAATAATGAGTATCACATATTTTCATAGAAATGGAATTTTTAATGTGTGGCATAAACAAATGGCTGAACATAAAATTGAAACGATAAATAGGAATTTATAGAAAAAAAAATCTTAGTACAAAATATTTCATAATCAAATAATTCTAATTCTGTCTACTGTAGATGTGCCATAAAAAGCCCCATTGCCAAGCAAAGTGTCAAATTTAAATTTGCTAGGAAAACAAATACTCAAACCATAGGTCACAAAAGTGTGTAATTAATGAAAGTGAAGCTAAGTACATAACTTAATTATGCACATTTTAGAAAGAAAACGTGAGGCATGGAATGGGGAGTCAGTGATTTTGGTGATTTATCAGTTTAACTGATAAATCACCGATTTGCTTATAATTTTGTTCATGACTTAGTTTAAAATTGAACAAAATAGGCTTAGTGCATTTTGTTTCATGCAGTTGGCATACAATGTGCTACAGATGCACTTTAATCAAATATAACATATTTAAACTGAATACTTTATTTGCTGCTTACTCCATCAGTGGTTCTTAGGTTTGATAGACAGATCAGATTTTACAAAGCAGCAGCCCTACTCTGAAACACCACAAATGATAAGAAACCTGCTTCTGGGTTTGTAGTTGTGTTGTGACCAGTACATCTGTTTTTCCTGCAGGCCCGTCACCAGGAGATTCTGTCCCAGCAGCAGGATCTGATAATGGCCACCCAGTCAGCCCAGGCTCTGTTGGAGAAACAAACTAATGTGCTGTCCCCAGGGGAGAAGGACAAACTGCAGAAGGACATCCAAGAGCTGAAGGGGCTCTATGAGGCCTCTCTGACTCAGACTGAGCAACAGATGAAGCAGGTGCAGTGTGTCCAGGAGGAGCTGAAGAAGTTCGAGGATGATTACCAAGAGTTTGAGGGGTGGTTAGACCAGGCTGAGAGAGAGATAGAGGAGCTGGGGGCGCCTGCAAGCTGCCTCAATATTCTCAGTGAGAAACTCCAGCGGCAGAAGAGCTTCTCAGAGGATGTTATCTCTCATAAAGGGGACCTCCGCTTTATCACCATTTCAGGGCAGAAAGTACTTGATGTGGCGAAAGCTTGTGGATCGGCAGACCCAGGGGCTAAAAATGCCCAGCTGCATGTTGACACCTCAGGAACCTGTACTGCTGTCAAAGATAAGCTGGACTCTGCAGCCACTCGCTACAAAGCATTACATTCTCAGGTACTCAGTCTGCAGTTCATCACTTATGTTCAAGGTTGTAATGGCTTACCTTCAACACAGGGTGGCAGTAATTGTCCTTACAAAAACCTGAATGAGAGCGATCTTTGTAATTATGTGTCTCTACAGATGTGTCCATCTACAAATTATTTGCTTTTGACATGTGCATGTGTTGAACCTGCGTTCTTAATTATGCATGGTCTGATTAGCTTTTATATAATGAGAATTTCACCTCATTTGTTGCAGTGCAATCAGCTTGGAAATAACCTCAAAGATGTGGTTGATAAATACAAGAGGTATGAAGACTCATCCGCTGGCCTTCTGAAGTGGCTCAACAGCTCAGAGGACGAGGCAAGAAGGCAGCAGTCAGAGGCCATAGCCGCTGAGCCACAAACACTGCAGAAACAGCTGGAGGAGACCAAGGCAAGAAATATTGCAAATTAGGGTTGTGGTACTGAGGTAAACTCTGGGTGATGAGTTCAATCTCAAAACCACATTTTGAAAACCTCAGATCTGTCTCAGACTCTGATCTAAGTCTTTGATATATTTGTGCATGTCTCTTAATCTTGAGACCAACAACCAGAAATTATTTGAAATAACCAGATGCCTGTAATGTGATGATGTGCTGAAATACAAATCTTGGCACCACTGTCATGACACTTTTACAACATTTTCTCGATAGTGTGGTGGTTGTGTTCTCAAAGGAGCACAACTTGTTACTCAGCTGTTTCAATATCAAGTCGGCTAATATTTGGTCAGTTACGGTGTAAATGTAAGAAATGCAAGTGAATGAAAAACAGATTAGTGCTTTATTTTGTCAAACACACTATGGGCATTAAATGAGTTATAAGGTTACTACACAACGGACCTGCCTGACCATATACAGCGTTTCCACTCACTTAAAAACAACACAGCTATTTTTAGCTCTATGTTCACATTCAAAGAAACACGTGAATAGTTCAGCACTGGTTATTTGCAGCTTACATTCTCCTGCAATGGGGTATGTAACTAGGCTGACAGAGCTGCCTCCGCCAAATCTTTTGGCTGCAGCTGGCTTGAAAGTTTCCGGACCGAGAGAAAGAGAGTAATGTTCCCCAACATTTCTCAGTAGGGAGGTAGTGACTTAGAACATAGATATGCCAAGATAAGAGGCGCCTGGGAGCCAGCTATGTAACACTGTCTCTTAGCGTTACAAATCATCTCGGAAAGGTCCTAAGCCTTTCTCTTGTAAAATATAAACGTGGCCTTATCTGTTGAGTGACTGAACATGAACATGAAATCCTAACATTCTTGTACAGTACTGCACATCACTGCTGTTTTCATGTTCAATCTACCATACTCCACCACATGTGTACAATGCTTAGAGATAGAGAGAGATTTGTTTTTAAGAAAAGAAAAATACATATTTCTCTCACCTGTTCTTATATGTTAATCCACAGGCTCTGCAAGGTCAGACAACTGGACATCAGACTGCTATAGACACACTACGTAGAACAGCCGAGTCTTTGATAACATCTGAAGGAGACCTGTTGAGCAATCCAGATGAAATCCAGGAGACAGTAGGTGAGGGAAAGGTCAAAGCAGGAGAATATGCACATGCTGTGGTGTGTGCATATATTGAATTTATGAGGGAGTTGAGAATGACCTTTTTGTTATTACTATCTTTGACGGTAAAATAATGCTTTAGGGATTTAATGATGTAGTTCATAAGACTGCAAACACTGAAATACCTCTGAGATGTTTTGGAAATATTTGAGCTGTCAGTAAAAGGTTAACACTATGCTTAAAGGCGTCAATAAAAGTTCTTTTTGAAATGTCTAGAGCACCTTTGAAATTCTGGTATAGCTTGAAAAATGCAACTTTAATGTCATGATTTTCATGATATACATGCAGAAGGTCATGCAGCTCATCATGCATCTTGTGAGAAGATAGCTTGTGAAACCAGCATATGATCAACTGCTAGCCTGCAGAAAAGTTGGCAGCAACTCACCTAAAGTGTCCACCAATGCTTTTCTGAAAATTTACGAAGTACAAAGTTAAAGTGAAACAGGGCTGTTGGAATGTCTGTGTAGTATTCCTTTCTTCCAGTCTTTGGTTTCTTGGCTGATACTCAAAAATGCTCTCTGTGTACCAGAGCCTATGTGATATTAGTTCTTTTCAAAATCAGAACCTAACGAAATGGTCATTACCAAAATAAGCCCCTTCTTTTGTCTGAAGTATTTCTTTACAACACGTCCCAAATTGTGTTGACCATTCATGAACTACTGAGTTTTAAACATAACCTGATTTTATTCCATGTATTTCAGATGACATTGTGGAGCGGTATGACAACTTGTCCAAGTTAGTAAGTGATCGAAATGAGAAGCTGCAGATCACTCTGACTCGCTCTATGAGTGTCCAGGATGGTTTGGATGAAATGATGGGATGGATGGATGGAGTCGAGGCAAGTGTGAAAGAAAAAGGACAAATACCCCTGGACTCTGCAGCCATAGGAGATATCCTCAGCAAAGAAGCAGTATGTATTCCAGCCACTGTCTATATTATTGTTTATCAGATACAGAACTGTGTGAAACATTTAGCTAAATAGACCATCCTGCGTTCCCTAAAGGTACTCGAACAGGACATAGCAAGTCGTCAGAGCAGCATCTCAGCCATGAAAGCCAAAGTAAAGAAGTTTGTGGAGACAGCAGATCCCTCTGCTGCTGCCCTCCTGCAGTCCAAGATGGAAGCTCTGTCCCAGCGCTTCTCTGATGCCTGTGACAAGCACAAACAAAAGGTTTCCCAGCTGGAGCAGCTAAAAGGAAAAGTGGAGCAGTTTGAGAAGACCTCAGAGAAAGTTCAGCAGTTTGTTGTGAAGCGATCACAAGATTTGCATGAGACAGATGGGCCAGGGAAAACTTTCAACGAACTGTCTCAGCTAACGCAGGTAATTATGCTACTGAATATGTGGTAGCATTCTGGTTGTGTTTACTGAACTGATTTCACTCTCAAACATATCCTTCAAGCATATTTAGTTGGATGCTCATGCTGCACATTGTGATTAACTAATATAATTTCATTACAGGCTACCAAAGCTGAGATATCTGAACATGCCAGTGACATGGAGACCCTGCAGACACTGTGTAAAGAGCTGGCGAGTCTGAACCCTGAGGGAAGCATGTCCCAGATCCAAAGTAAGATGGACAACCTCTCAAATACCTTCAATGCCTTCAAAGACACCGTGAAAGAAAAGTAAGTTGGCTAATAGAAGGGAAAAATCAGATCTTCATATTACCTTCGTATTTCCCATAATGCAGGTGCTACATAATATGACTGTGATATTCTTGTCGCCCATAGAGAGGAGGAGGTGTCATCCTGTCAGGACCAGCTGGGAGAGTTTAGATCTGCAGCCGGAGCGCTCACCAAGTGGCTGGAGGAGACCACTGAGAAAGTACCTGCGGTTCAGCCAAGTAGCAGTGAACAAAGTCTGGAGAAAGACCTGCAGAAAGTCACTGTGAGTCATCAGACAAATAGAGTTTGTTTTAGAGACATTGTTACAGGCCAACATGTTTAATCGTACTGCACTTAAAGTCAGTCCAATGCTAGAACAGAAGCCAATTAGGATATGCTTTACATCTGACTCAGCAATCTGAAGTAGATGCGCTTTGTGAGTGTGTTTTAATAGATCACCGCCTCATCCTCCCTAACCTCCCTCCCTAATATCCCAGCTGGCTTTCTGTGCCAGACTAATGAGATGAGTGGTCAGTGTTTTACACAGGATAGGCCTGGGAGTAGAACAACACAGCATACAGTTCCACCCAGAGAAATTACTTTAATTAGAAGAAAGACATGTCACAGGAAAGTAGAGTAATGTAGCATGAGTAAATATGTCCTTTGAGTGCTTAAGAGTACTCAAAGGACATCATTTAACACAAAATTATTAACAAAGTGAAATAGAAGAATTCCTAAAGGGGAATTCAGTCATTCTGGTTCAAAATAATTTCATTGTTTACTCTGTTTTTTTAAATCCAACTTCCAGACAGTCAACACATTGTTCTTTCATAAGGTATTAAAATGAAATGCCAGCTATAATTTCCATTTTCCTTTATATAATTTATTTGATTTGATCTTTCATCAGGGTTTATTAGAGGAATGGACATCCAAAGGCCCTGCTGTCCAAGATCTGAACAGCAAAGGATCAGCAATATGCAGCCTCATCAGTTCACTTACATCACCTGCCAAGACAAAAACACAGCACAAATCAGGTAAACTTCAGCCCACTTGCATCTTCGATTCTGTCAAAGGAATGAGAAGCATGGAGTTTGGAAGCATTTCTGAGTACTGTATAATCACTAACCATTAGGGAAGGATGTTGTGCCAACACTCTTAGATAGTCTGCTTGTCCTTATCCTAAGCTTTGTCTTATGTCTCTGTATCAGCTGTTACTAATGGTGGTGGTCCAGGGAGCCATGCCTACCTAACCAATAAAGGTAATCAGTCATGTGTATACTGACATTATACTGTATAAAAACATTGTTTGGGGTTTACGCTGTACACTGCATAACATCTCTGTCTTAACAAGTCATTTAGTCTCATATTCAGTCTTAAAACATAGTGGAAAAGCATCTGCCAGTTGGATGAGATAATCTCACTTGTTTCCAATTCTAATCAACTTGTCTCCAGAATTTCCTTGAATCAAGTGTCATTTTCTTGATACTAGTGGGCTGATCTGCCTTGTTCAGTTTTGCTTCAACATGTTTATCCTTGTTCCCAGAAAAACTCCCGAAACATGTGAAACAAACAGGGTTATATCATAGTGTCGGCAATTTTTTTCACTTATTTGAAGAAAAACAAGATTTTTTATTTAAGACTGAATAGAGTATATGACTCGTTAAGATAGATGTTTTTACACTATAAAATCATTACTAGTTTGCAAAACACTGCTGTAATAACAGTGGCTTTGTGATGTCTTGGTCCTTCAGCAAAAGCAATGTCACACTTTATTTGGATAGTCCCTGTGCTGAGACACAACTCACGATCAAGTGACACTCCTCAGCTAATTTTAGATTAAACTTTATCTATGACTATTCAATGTCTTGTTTGGGGTCTGCATTAAGGTTTCATAGTCCGTAGATTTGTAATAAAAAGGCAAATGACCATTAATTGAACATCTACTTTGTGTTGCCTTACAGGTGTAAACTTTTAAAGCTATCCAAATAAAGTGTTATCAATGCATCTTTTGAAGTGCACAGCAAAAGTATGTTCAGATTACAAAGATAAAGCTATAGGAAGTAAGTCATTTTCAGTGGGAGTCAGCAGCCCAGAGCTTGACATCGTGCGGGATATAGTGCTGTGTGGAGGGTGAGTGTGGCTGCAAATCAAGGTTGAGCTTATTTCAGCTTTTTTCACATTCCAGTGGTGCAATGAAGCGTCGACCAGACACAATAGTGAGAAAATTGTTGATTATTTTCCATCCCCTTTTTCTTGAAGGTGCTCTCCACTTTCCATTCTTGTTTACAAAGAAATAAAATTCATTGAAATGTGTCGGCTTAGAGATCTCTACATAATATGAAAAATATTAGGAGGAGATATGCCTGGATGATATAGACACAGTTTTCTATGATTCTACTACATATACAGTAATTTGTCACTGAATATATTCATTACAATATCCATGATATGCTTGGTGTTATTATTTCAGATACAATAAAAATAACCTTACACAGTAACAGTGATGTCCATGGTGTTTAACTGTCTCTTGTTGGGGAGTTAGTGATATTATAGCTGGCTACACTAGCCTGTTTTGTAGTTTTGTCACTAGTAATCTGAACATACAATATTGCTACAATATTGATAGTGTCAATTGCTATTCTGACCTTATTGCAGTGTGACTATTTTCTGTGAGTAAAATAACATCCTAGAGAGGTAACTTGATGAAAATGTCTGTCTGGTGTCTGCAGAGCTGATGGTAATTCAGCAGAACACATTGTTCATCAACGAAGGATATGAGAGCCTGGGGGAGCTGCTGAAGAGTCGAGCTGCAGAGCTGAGTAGTCTGGTGCAGAAGATGAGGGAGGCCCAGAAGGAGACGGGCCTCATGATGACGTGGCTCAAGGACATGAAAAAGACTGCAGCATCCTGGAAAGATGCAGCCACAGAGAAAGATTCAATGAAAACACAACTTGAGCAGCAGAAGGTACAAAAATATTGTTGAAATCAAAGTAATAGCTGTATTCCAAGCTGGGCTGAAAACACACTGACTTTGCTCAATATCGTTATATAAGGTATGAGGTAGTCATACAAAATGATCCATAGGAATCAGAAGATTGAACATATATAATGATGATGGATGTGTACTGTAAATTTTGTGTTCTCTCAGGCATTTGAAGATGAGATGAAACAAAAGCAAGAGCAGCTCCAGAAGCTCAGAGAGAAGCTCCTCCACTTGATTGAGGATCACCCTAACTCCCCTGAGGCAGCAAAATGGAAGCAGATGCTGGCACAGATAGGTACGCACCAAGGGTGTGTCTCCAGATGGCCCTGGGTAGTTTATGACAGTGAAACTGTCAGAGTTACTTTGAATCCCACTGGGGCAAACATGTGTCACACTACTGCAAGGGGATATGAATAAAAGCTCCCACATCTATCCACCACAACCATGTTAATAGAATCTGTCCAAATGCCTGGACTTTGCTAATTAAATTGGCACAGTTGAAGTGTCAAGCCCTACACAGTGGGGCTTCACAAAGAAAAGGGTGGGGCAGTGGATAGAAGGGTGCCCTTGTGCTGACTAATGCAGACTGGTGTGATTGTTCTGCCTTCCTGTTTAGATGCCTCCTGGGCCGATGTCAGCGGCTCGGTCGAGGAGAGGAAGCAGCACCTGGAGCAGTCCAACAGGAATCTGGACATCTTCCAAACAAATGAGCAGCAGCTTAGCCAGTGGCTCTCAGAAAAAGAGCTGATGATGAGTGTACTCGGACCCCTTTCCATGGACCCGAATATGCTGAAAATGCAGAAGCAACAAGTCCAGGTAGATGCAGTGCATATACTTGAGAATAATTTGTGGCTTGAACATCTCTTAGAATGAATATGTCTTCTGGTTTTATGATTCAATGTTTACCTTGACTGATTCCTTCCCTTTAGATCCTCCAGAATGAGTTTAAGAGCCGCAAACCTCAATATGAACAACTTGAAGAAGCTGCCTCTGCAATCCTAAGCTCCTCGGGTAAGCAGGACCCCTCAAATGGGAAGTTGGTGAGGGAGCAGCTGACTGGTGTCACCCAGAAGTGGCAAGGCCTGACCGGGCAGCTGGACCAGCGAGATAGCCTCATTGATCAGGCTGTGGTGAAGACAGGACAGTTCCAGGAGTTAGTGAGAAGTCTCAGCCAGAGTGCCACTCAGCTGGAGACTCAGCTCAACAACCAGCAGAGCCATAGCACCCAGCCTGATGCTGTGAAGAAGCAACTGGAGGAGGTCCATACTATCTCTGCTCAGCTACGAGAGGAGAGGAAGAGGCTGAAGAAGGCTGAGGCCATCAATGCTGAACTTACAGCAATGGTGACTGAAGACTATCTAAAAGCAGACTTAACGAGGCAGCTGGAGAGTGTCAGCAAGCCTTTCAAACAGCTGGACGAGAAAGCAGGTTTGTCGTTATGTAATGACTGGAGATTGGATTGATTGGAAAGAAGAAATGATTAATGTTCTGTTTAATCATTTTAGAAAATGTTTATTCTGTGACATAAAGAAAACTGGCTCCATTAAATGAGGGGGGATTGTGTCATCGGAGAGCTATTTGAATTGTGATAATCACTATCAATCTTTTGGAATAACTGTAATCCAAACAATATTGGATAAATGAGATTTGCAGTAGTTTTTGAAGTTCAAAGTGTCGTTACTGTGTGTAATGTAACCATTTTGACTTTCTTGGTGTGTAGATTAGGTGGTTTACAGCTGAGACTACACACTACAATTCATATGAAAAACATAGGACAAAATTAATTAAATTAATGTCAGAGGATAGTGATTCTATCATTGCGTCGTTCTTTATCACCTAATTGCCATTAAAATATTATTACACTGGGACAAATCCAAAGTAATTGGTGTTTTTCTCTTCTATAGCAAAGCGGATTCAGCAGCTCAACTCAACCTTCGCCAGCTCCCAGCAGTTCCATCAGACCTCCAAAGACTTCCAGTTGTGGCTTGATGAGAGGCTGCAGGAGCTGTCTAAGCCCCAGTCCATTTCTGCCAAAGCAGAGGTCCTACAGCAGAGCCTGGAGGAGCACAGCACCCTCCAGAAGGCCATCAGCAAACATGAGGAACCTTATAACACCATTATCGGGGAAGGGGAGATGCTTCTGCAGAATACTGATGGTGCAGAAAAGTTGGCACTACAGGGGCAGCTCTCTGCCCTCTCTTCTAATTGGGAGGAGGTGAAAAAGAGCTCAGTGGAGCAGTCTGACAAACTCAAGGTGGCTTTGCAGAGAGCTCAGAAGTATCAGGAGCATGCAGAGAAGCTGAACTCATGGATTCAGGAGTGTGAGGCTAATGAGGGCTGTGTCAAACTCATCGCTGATCCTGTGGCAGCAGAGAGCTCTATCTCACAGGTGAAAGCTCTTCAGAAGGATGTCGACAAGCACCGAGGGATGGTTGAGCAGCTCAACACAACTGCAGATAGCCTTCTTGAGGTGGCCAACGCAGACACTGAAGTGATTAAGGAGGAGAGGGCTGCTATTGGCAAAAGAGTTGAGAATGTAATGGAGGGTCTTCAGAGCAAGAGGGAGTCCCTGGAGAAGATCTCACAAACACTAAAGGAATTTAATGACTCCTACAAAGAGGCAAAGTCCCAGCTTGAGGGAGCAAAGAAGCAGGTAGATGCTTGTGAATCATTGGGAGTACAGGCATACAGCAACAAGAACCTGACCAACATGAAGGCACAACAGAAGAGTTTAGAGGGAGTGCAGAATCAGGTTGAGCACCTAAAGAGCCTTGCCAAGGACCTTGTAGTAGATGTCCCTGATGCTGATGGAGTGACAGATCTCTTACTGCAAGCTGACAGCGTAGAGAAAGACTACAGCTCCCTTAGCAAGAAGGTGGAGGACACATGTGTAGTCTTGGAAGGTAAGCTTCAGGGTATAGGACAGTTCCAGAACAGCATTCGTGAGATGTTTACCCGATTCACAGACTTGGATGATGAGTTTGACAGCATGACACCAGTGGATCGTGACTTGGTCATCCTTAAACAACAACAGGACGACATTCAGAGCTTTGTGGCTAAACTCCAGGAGCTGATGGCAAACACAGCCAATGCAGGGGACAGCTGTAAGAAGATGCTAGAAACCGAAGCCTCACCTGACCTGTTGGGCTTGAAGAGAGATCTGGATGCTCTCAGTAAGCAATGTGGCAAACTACTGGACAGAGCCAAAGGCAGAGAGGTACAAGTTCAAAGCACTCTCACCAGTCTAGAGGAACTGTACCATAAACTCCAGCAGCTGACAGATAAAGTACACAGAGCTATGGAAAAGGAAGAGTCCCAGGAGGCGGTTGGCATGGAGACAGACGTTATCAACCAACAGCTGGAGGCCTTTAAGGTAAGACATACCCATGTAAACATTTCACTAAGGATTAAATGCAAAAGTTATCACAAAGCTGCATTTGTGTTCCTCCGCATAGATGAGAAAATTGGCAGGAGGTCAGAAAAAATGTGAAATGGCAACATACAGTCCTTGCATACTGATTACTGCTCCCACATTACATTTTCACGTGTTTTGTTTTCGTGCTCTCAGGGGATCAGTTTCAGTTGCTACATCAGTACGTAATGATATAATTGTGCCAGAGGGACTGTGCTCTGTTTTTATAAAGTAACCTTTGCCATAAACCTTGTCCACGAGTACAGAGCCTGTTAATGAACTACACTAAACCCTGTATCCTGTAAATTCAGCTCCCATAATTTCACCATTTTAGTGTATGCAGTAATAACCATCCGTACATTAGCCTTGCTTCTTTATGTTAATAATTTAACCATTAGCACAAATACATAACATACTACATACTTATAGAAGCACTGTTTAAACTAACATGAGAAATATTACAAAATTCTAGAAAATGCGTTCATCATCAAGACATTTTTATATCAGTTTTATACTGTCATACATTGCTGGACTGCAGTAATAAATGCAAACTAATAGAGGAGGAACCCAGCAAGAGAGTAGCTCATATATCTAGTGTTTTTTGCATAATATAGAGCTGTGAAAAAAGTATTTGCCAACTGTTTGACTTTTTAATTTTTCATACTGAATTTGGTCAGATCTTTTTGTGGATTTATGAATCATAGATCAGTCACAGAGTTTCAGATAGAAAGGCACCAGCTTTTTAAGTTTTTGTCATTTGGCTGGTTGTGGATTGTAATGAAACATGCAGTCTTAGAGAGTGAAAAAGTAATTGTGCCCTCTATGATCTCAACTCAATTACAGGGATAATTGTGACCAGCTGTTTGAAAATTTCAGTCGACAATTGGGCCTGATTTGGGTGCCATCAAAGTGAAATTTTCTTCTTATGTGAAGTCCCTCCAATAAATTTTAATGGAATTTTAGAGTAACAGTAACTTTTTTTTTCTTTTTTTAACCTTTTTTTTATACCTCACATTTTCTTTGAACTCCTTTGTAAAATTAGAAAAAGTACACAGAATGATTCCATGTTTTCAGATTTTTGATGATGGAATTCAGTTTGGAAATATTTATCATATTTTGGAATATAAATACTATTATCTTTCCCCCTACTATGTGGAAATTATTTCATGTGCTATTTGAAGAATCCATTTCTGTACACATTTGCCTTATGTTTTTTTTCTTGTTACACTAAATCAAATTATGTCTTCCCCTTGTTTTCAACAAATTTATAATATGCAACGCCTGCAGCAACTTCTAACAAGTAATTTAGATTCTGCTGTCTCTCCATAAACCGTTGTGGTCGTGCAAATTTCTAGCAGCCCCTTCTGGGTGCACTAGCTTCATACGTGGCAATCCTCTGGGGGATTGCTGGTTCAGGGCATCTGGTGCTAACAAAAGAGCCGTGGTCCATATGCAATAGTGGTGGGTGAGGGGAGGACCATCAGAGCCAGGTGGTAACCAGCAGGGCGTCAATTTGTTTCAATGGTTCCAGTAATGAAGCTGGGCCTGAATCCTGATCCCCTGCCACTGACATGAAGTGCAGTTCCTTCTGAACATTCAAAGCCCAGCATCACCAATAATCTAAACTCTGAATTTGGCCTCTTTTGACACTGACACTGGCACACTACTTAACCCAGGGTTAAGTTTTGTAATGTACGCATGGTGATCAGTATTAGCCTGAAATCTTATGCTGCTCAGGGCTTGGAGTCCAGTCTTGGTTAGTTAGTGTGTGATGGGCAGATCACTATTAGTTTAGGGGTTGTTTTTGTTTTTCATTCAGCAAACAAAATACAGTGTGTGCCTTAGACAGACTAGCTGCTACATAAATTGTCTTTACTGTGCATGGTTTTACAATCTGCATTTGTGGAATTATATTGTTGATTGAAGAAATTGATTAATGATGCACTGTTGTCATTCGTTGACACACTAATTGTTTTTCCAACTCTTACAAAGCATATTCACAAGCCACACATGATTCTTTTAGGTCTGTTCTTACTCACAGGGGCCTCTTGAGTGCACAGACTTTATGCAAACTCAGAAAGCTCCCAAATCTCACTTCCATATATATTCATATCAAACAGCTTCTCCCTAATAAGAGAGCTCATTTTCCTTATATTTTTCTTGCTTTCAGTTCTGCTGACCCTCTATGTTGTGTGCAGATTTTTAAGGCCATTGTTGGTATCACTGAGGGATAAACCAAGGGTTATCCATTAGCAACACATATAGACAGATGTAAAACGTTTTAAAAGCCTGTAAATTCCTGTGGAGTGTACAAAAGAGGATTAACCTATATTTTGAATTGAAATGATTAAAACTGTTATTTATTCAAAGGCACATAGTATAGCGTTAAAACAATATAAATGGCACGTTATGACCAACATGACATGTATCCATCCAGAGATATAGGTCG
Source organism: Myripristis jacobus (assembly GCA_900302555.1). NCBI lineage: Eukaryota > Metazoa > Chordata > Actinopteri > Holocentriformes > Holocentridae > Myripristis > Myripristis jacobus. The sequence goes on from OMLB01054953.1 coordinate 88,520, forward strand.
AGATCAAGAGATATATATATTTTTTTTGTTGTTGTTTTTTGCTAAGAGGTGCTGCACTCATTCAGACAGTATACTGTATATCCTAATCTCCAGTGGAATTACATGGATTAACATATAGGGACGTTTTGGGTGCTTATCTGTGTTTTGGGTGTTAGTCAAAAGACATTGAGGGGCAACCATCAAAGAACTGATTGATTGAATTCGTTGCTGAGCAACGTTTGTCATGGTGCTTGTTTTTACCCCCTTTGTCCCATCAGCGGGCTGGGCTGATAGAGCATACACAGCCTCAACTGCAAGTGGAAAATCCCCTTTGTACTCATTTGCACCAATAGTGTGTGTGTGTGTGTGTTGAGCGCCCACAGAATGACTATCAAAAGCAAAAGCAGCATTGGAACTTATTCCTTTATTTGATTTCAGCCTCTTTTGGTGCCAAAAAACGTAAGGTGATTGTGTTACATTGTGTTTTGTATTCTGCAGCTCATGCTTTTGTTACTCTAGGTAACTGGGCTCTGGCAGCTGCTGAGAAAGAAATAAACAGAGAAAGACAGCACTCAGATCAGTCCATTTCATGAGCTCTTACCATTTTAGGTCACGGTTTGAAAGAGACGCCCCTCACTTCATGTTGTTTTTCAAAAAGATTTGTGGAAAGTTTCCTGTGTAACATCTGACGTATATACCTTTACATGTACCTTAAAGGGGACCCAAGTGACCGGAGTCTACTGGGGGCTGGGAGATGGGAGGTGTGGGCGTCTTTTCTTGCTACTCAGACATTACATCAGTGTCTCATGCAAGTCCAAAAGGAATTTCTGCCTTTCTGAATCATACTGTAGCTATTCCGGTCACTGACGTTGACGAGGGAAAAAGTGCCACTGGGGAGACCACATAGTGTTGCTTACTCACTGCCACATCGCAATGACACTCACCTCAAGGTGAAACATGAAACCCTTGTATAACAGTTGGTACACAGGTTTAGCCTTCATATTGCTTTGTTGTGGTGATCATGTTGAATTTTCTAATCATGGAAGATTTTCAGTATTTGTGCCTGTACAGCTTAAGTTTACACTTAAATGTCAGACTAGTCGCTTGACTCATTTGTGGTGATGACAAATACATGTAGACATAATTAAGTAGCAGTTTATTTGAATGTGACCTCAGCTCTGTGGCTTCTCACTTAATCGAAAGCAGTAATGTTGGGCTTGGCCTAAGACACAGCAACTGGTGTGTTGATATGCTTTATTATGAAATTGATATGTGATGTGTCACACTCATAAAGAGATTTATCTAGATACACTGACATACACTGTATTGCAGCAGTCCATGCAAACATTATAGAAAAAAAACTAGTCAGTTCTACCATCATTTTACATCACAAGACTCTTGCAAACGTGAAAGGGATTTAGAAAGTCGAGTGAAAAGGTTGCATTATGTGCTTTATTTTATGAGTAAAGTTAAAGGTTCACATAATACAACTTTTACCTGCTTTTATTAATAGTCACACTGACCCTCACTGTGCCCAGGGGTCTCAGATGGAGTGTTGAAGTTTCTCATCCTGTCCAATTTGAGTTTCACTCTGGCTGTACGTGGCTGTGGTTAAAAATTCCTCTGTCCTTGATAGTCATCTGATGTCATTCACACCCATTCTTCTGGAGAGACTGATGAGTCGTGCTACTGAGTGTGTTTTTTTCCAGTAACATACTCTCCATAAGCCTTGGCCTGTATTGTCCATGTGAAAAACAGGATTCACATTTTATATAAAAACCCTATACAATATGAAAGCCATATGGGGAGGACAGTTCGGACAAAGGGACCTGCTGGGAGGCTGGGAAGGAGGACTAGATGAATAATTTGCCTCCCCTAATTCAAAGGCTGGATTATGTAAAAACATCCTCCCTAAATCCCAGCAGATCGTAACTGCTTATTTGTCTCTGCCACTATTCTCTTTCCGTCTCCTCTCAAGCATAGGGAACTTGACGAAGAAGTCAAGGGATTGTTCAGCTCCTTACCAGGCTACTGTGGTGTAGACAATCCAGGAAACAAAAATAAATTCCTTTCATTATCTCTCCCTCTCTACTCCTTTCTTCTCTAACCCCAGTCACTGGACATAAAAAGCCCCTTCATGCACTTGGCAGCGGCATCGGTGTTAAATTACCTGGGACCTGTGCCTCCCTCAGCATTCCACAGTAATTAAGAATATCTGCAGGGTCCACAGCAACCATCCACAAGAAGAAAACACAGGGCAAAAAAGAAAAAAAAAACATGTATCTATTTCAGCATGGTGTGATGTCATCAGAGTGGGAGCTGCTGCTGCCTGCTGGTCTAGGTTT